>PVJX010034552.1:0-18855 GCA_004027295.1 Dolichotis patagonum | reverse complement strand
GGGAGATTAGAGCAGCCTGGTAAGGCAACGGTACCCATGTATGCAGTGTGATTCTTTGAAGCCACGGGTGAACTGGAAGGGTTTGGTGTCTCCTGAAGGGCGGAGCTCATTCACCACAGGGCACAGCAGTGGCTCTCCTCTCTAAAGCTGAGGAGAGTGCAGGAGAAAGCAGGTCGGCTGAGCTGCTGGCTGATAACACTTTGGAGCACATAGGAGACACTCCCTGAATACTTCCACAAATCCCTCACTGGGTCTTCATGGGATGAGAACCAAGGTTCCACTCAGATGATTACATTTTACATCTGTCAACCTGTAGATTAATTAAAACTTGTGTGCACACTGCACCTTTTTCTCCCATGTGCCTACTGTCAAGTTTGAAGCGAGGTGCAGTAGGAGATGACAGAGTTTCTGTGGCAACCTCCTGAAATACACAGACATTATAAACAAAGACCAGTATGTTAACTCCCTAGTATAACTTTCCCCAGCAGCTGTGAAAGAAAATTTCCTGCACATTTCAAAGCCGCAACTGCACTCTGAGCCCCTTAGCTTCTTAGCAGCCGAATGTACCCGGCAAAACACACACCTAGCTAGTTCAGTTATCCCTTGCATCTTTGCAACTTTTATTGATTTAATTTGGTGGGATGCAGTGAGTACCTCTAACTTGCAGAACTGATATGCATACATTTCACATCTTGATCATTTTTCCTCTCCCGATCACCCTGACCTCTACTCTCTCCCTCCTTCCCCAGGTTACTTCCTGTTTTACAGAGTCTCCCTTGCTGTTTTATAATACATCTATTTTATTTGGTCTTTAAATTATTTGTCTCTTTCTGATCATTATATAACCCAAACTGCCCTCCTGTATTCAAGGATACTTTATGTCCTACCTGCCCTTAAACTTTATTTGTTCTTTTGTCTCTAAAGCATCTTTCATTTTAGCACAATTTCTTTCACATTTCCTCCAAATGGGAAGAACCTAAGACTGGAGATGCCCATGATCTTAATTTGAGACATGAGTATTACTATTAGTAAGAAATCCAAGGCAAATTTGAGCTTCATTTTCAGAAGTGTAATGCACATAATAAGAGAGACTATCTCTACTTCGCATTGAGTAGACAACCCACCTTGCTTTGGGTATTGTATTCAAATCACATGACATTAAAAGCACAACAACGAAATAGCAAATGCTCTGAAGAGGTGATTTAAGATTAACATGGTGCCCCTGTCTGGCTGACTTTAACACATACAATGTAACAAATATTTCAGATTTTCCCTTGTTCTCTTTCTGAAGAGAAGTTAAAATCGGAGGGTAGGTTTAGGGAGCCAGATTGCTTGGGTTCGAGTTTCACTTCTACCATATATTTGTTGTAGAATCTGAATCAAGTGTCTTAAATTCTTTTTTTTTATTTTAAAGAGAATTTAAAAAAGAGGGCAGAACATAGCAGATCAGAACAGGACAACATAGGCAACACAGTACTTTACATTAAGACAACCAGACATTAACAGTAGCTATCACAATATCTCTTTCTCTGCTATAGTTGAACATACTTTCAAATACAATAATATCAAACATAACAAAATAGTATAAAACCATTCAAAGAGTGAAAGAATTACAGGGCATTCTGAACCGAATAACAGAAAATGATCAATGGGTACTATAATATCTAATTTTCGATAAAAAAAATTTTGTTTAAACTATCACACATATTCAAACCCCAATAAGACACAATGTGATAGATAGAACCAATGGTAGTAGAAGAATAGAAGCATGGTGGGACTTCTAAGAAGGATGATATTAAATCAGCAATAGCTGTCGTAATGTTTTGTTTTCTTCAAAACAGTTGTTCATATCATCACGCATGATATAGTCAAACAAAACAGAATAAAACCATTCCAACTGATGAATGAAAACATTGAAAGGCTTCAAAGCCATGAGATGGGGACTCATGCTTACCATAAAATCTTATATACTCTTATCAACTCTCATACTAGGGAGACTATACGGTATTTACACACGTGAGTTTGGTTTATTTTGCGTATGAGACTGGTCTCAAGTTGTGTTCATTTATTTATAAATATCTCAATGTAATCATTCTTTATAGCTGAGCAGTACTCCATTGTATAAAAATGCCACAACTTTTTTATCCATTCCTCAGTTGATGGGCGCTTAGATTGTTTCCAGGATCTGGCTATTATAAATTGTGCTGCTATAAACATGGGTGCACATATATCACTGTGGTATGATGTTTTCAGATCTTCTGGGAATATGCCTAGAAGTGGAATAGCTGGGTCAAATGAGACCTCCAGACCCAGCTTTTTGAGTAATCTCCAGACTGACCTCCACAGTGGTTGTACCAGTCTACACTCCCACCAACATTGTAAAAGAGTTCCTTTTTCCCCACAGCCTCTCCAACACTTGTTGTTGGTAGTATTTTCTACCCTGGCCATTCTTTCTGAAGTGAGATAGAATTTCAGTGTGGTTTTAAGTTGCATTTCTCTCATGAAGTGTCTTAAATTCTAAAAGAATCTTTGGCTTAGTTTTTCCTTGCCTGCCAAATAAATTATTTATAGTACATGCCTCCTAAGGTTAATGGGAACATTAAGTTAACTCATTTAAGAGCTTAGAAAAAATTTTGGCTCTTAACAAGTGACCAACAAATATTACTATTCAACAACATTTTTCTGATGTTAGCTTTAAAGTTAGACTATCTCACTAGAGTATTTATACCAACCAGTCCAGGATATGAAAAAGTAAGAAAAAAAGTCACAATCAAGAAAAAACCAATATTGCATTTATTCCTCTCTATATATTCACATTGATATAAAATATTTTTTACTTCAAGGTACAAATCAAATTTGAAATGTAACTTGGTATACCATTGAAGCAAATTTGCACCTGCCTTGAAAACCCATCAAAATGTGATTTCCAATATATCTTGGCTTTGTAATAGGCTGCAGGTAAATTTAAAATGGCATTGTAACCATGTAACATACTCAGTCTCTAGGATTATTGTTTTTCATAGGAGCCCCATGACCAGGTATTTGATTCTCACTCACTATTTCTCAGTGAATGAGCAAATGAGGAGCAAGGGTCCTAGAGATCCTCTGAGAAACAGCTGCCTCCAGCAACTAGATATGTGCAGTTTTATCCATATCACCTGCTCATGGTATCTGGCAACAAATCCATGATGTGGCACAGAAAAGGCATGGCTTCAATTCAGTTTGGATGGTCACTCTTTAGGTTCATAGAAACAGGACCCATTCAGGATTAGTTCTCAGTGTTGACAGATCCTAGGGTCACCTGTTAATTTTATATTTTATGTGTTTTTCTTGTTCTGCATTCCCTGCCCTAACCAAAAGATGGATGTAGCATTCAGCGTTCTCTACTTTTCTACTGAAACAAATGAAGGTAGATTAAAAGGAAAGGAGAAAGATCAAACACTGCTTCTTAGTTTTCATGAAGTTAATGTGTTTTAGTTAGATCACAGGAACTTTTCTACTTTCATTTCTGTACTTTCTAATTAGGGTATTAAATATACATTGTATGTTCTTTTTAAGTATTATTAATAACTGATGCCTAAAGTCAGACATTTTGTAGTGACTTACAAAGGAAAAATATTTTGGCATTTAAGAGTTAAATCGCTTGTCTAAATGTAAAAAAAGAAAGTTCTTTTCAGAAGCAGTGATCTACTTCTTTCCCATTATTTTACCAACTAGAATGAATCATCTACTAAATGAGATTGAACTGAATTAGCAAAGGTAGAGCATATAAGATAAGGTAGTAAGAATTATCTAAAACAGGGCTTCTGACTCTGTGTCTTTGACAAGAGTCCTAGAGCTCATGTTACCTGCCTCTTACATTTCCTAGTCCCTGACCATCAGTCAAAGGACTCCATTCTGCTTCTTAACTGCAGCATGTATTTGTGGCCCCAGTCCCCTCTCATCATCTTGGTCCACGGAGGACGATGGAATTAGAGTCAGGCATCTCCTGAGATAGGAAGAGTCGATACTGACCTGCTTTGCACACTGGAGATTTCACACTAGTGAAAAACAAACTTCAGTCCCTTTCTAGCAACTCACTCTGCTGTCTTTTTTTACTAGGGGGGATGGGAAAATATTAGAACCCAGAAATTATGTGCTTTAATCTTGTTTCTTGCTTTGTCCCTTAGTCATTTACACATACTCTGCTCACCTATATTTCTAGTCTGCAGTCTACTTCATAATCCATCTCTTTCAGACTCCATAATTTATCCTTTTGACAAGAAAGCTTTCATTCTACTGAAAGGTAAAATACGTTATTCCATGAAATATACTAAGGAATAAAACAGGTAAACTGATTTTTATATGCTTTGCCAACACGGTAGTTTTATAGCAGCCCAGTGAGCAATTCCACACAATATATTCTTGTATTGATTAACAGTTAGAAATTCAGTTGATGGATCAAACTTCAAATCCTATATGTAATGCTTATTCCCTGTTTAACTTTGATTTAATTTTACCATAGGTGTGTCTCTTTGTCTCTGTGCGAACTGCTGGATTAAATACTTATTAAATGATAAGATTAGTACTTAATATCTTAGAATGATTTTAGTTCAATAAATATCAGTTATTATTATTCTAGACAGTTTGGTTTTCCCCGTTGGGCTACGGGTCAGGTCCCACAGGACCACACAAGAACATTGGAACCATGCTCCAGTGAAAATATGAAATAAATTTTGTCTAAAATTTCGCAGTTCCTTTTTCCATATTTTCCAAAGTCAGAATATATAACAGACACTCAAGTAATCAGGGAATGAGATGGCTACTTTCCTTAAAGGCAGAAACCTTGGAACTCATGTTTACATTGCTCATGGAAATGGTTCACACTGTTTGCTTTATTGACAGTGTATTTAGAATACTTCCATGGACAAGAATCCATGTCAAACATCCTGCATGTTTGCTCTTTCTCATGTCAAGCTCACTTAGCAGTGGTTCTAGTTCACTACACTGTGATAAAAAGCAGAGATTAATTTTGCTTCCCTTTCTGAGCATTCACAATTTCAGCAGTAGAGCAAGAGAAGGCCTGAGGGACCCTGGATAAGTATATTTCAGGCCTCACAGACACAGACTTCTTATTCTTCAGTTTTTCCAACTCGCAGTAGGTTGATTTCAGGGTTGGCTAAATTTACAATTGGGTAATGTAGACAGGGACATGAGAGTTTTCTTTTTACTTTTCCCTCCTCAACATATCAATGTTAGTTTTCTGTGAAGGCTGCAGTAGGCATCCAATAAAATTTTTCTCAGCATGTCAACTTTAATTAATGAAGAAAATAAGTTTTGCAAACTTTTTATTAAAGAAAAATGGTCATATTATTTAATTTTGTAGAAATAATGTCATAAATTAAAAGACATTCCCTGCTTTTGGATAGACAGGATTAACATCACAAAAATGGTCATATTACAAAGTGAACTATAAATGTATTATAATCCCTGTTAAAGTACTATCATTATTCACTCAACTTGAAAAATCAACCCTAAAATGTATATGGATATAGAAAAGACCAGTAAAAAAGAGCAAAGAGAGCATAATCGAAACTATCACAATTCCAGAATTCATTATTCTACAAAGCTATGCATAGCATAAATAAAAACAGCACCATTTTGGCACAAAATATAGACAGACAAATGGAATAGAAAGAAAACCAAATACTCCCATATACCTTCAGCCATCCAGTTTTTGAGAAAGATGACAAAAACATACAGTGCGGAAAATATAGTCTCTAACAATGGGTGCTGGGAAAATTGGTCATTCACATGTAGAAGACTAAAATTAGACCCTTATCTCTCACCTTGTACTAAAGTCAAATCAGAATGGATCAAAGATTTAGATATTAAAACTGAAACATCGACCCTTTGGGGAGATAACATAGGGAAACACTTGAAATAACAGACATTGGGCAAAAACCTCATGAATAGAACCCTAACAGAATAGGGAAATATTTTAAAAATCAATGGAGTTTCATCAAACAAAAGGGCCTCTGAACAGCAAAGGAAACAATCAACAGATGCAGAAACAGCCTACAGAAGGGCAAAAAGTATTTGTCTACTACTATTCTATAGAGGGCTAATCTCTAGAACATATACAGAACTCACAAAATTAATTACCCCAGAACAAATGACTCCATCAAAAATAGGCAAATGAACTCAATATGTGTTTCCCCAAAGAATTACAAATGGACAATTCCATCATGTTTAGCCACTAGGGAAATATTAATCAAAACAGTTCTTGAATTTCATCTGCCTGAATCAGAATAGCTATCATCAGGAACACATGAGAAACAGCAAATGTCAGCAAAGCTGTATGGGAAGAGAAACTCGTCTTCACTGTTGGTGGGAGAGTCAACTCTGCTGCAATCACTATGGAAATCAATGTGGAGATGCTTCAAAATCTTAAACTTGAAATTTTGTTTGAGCCAGTCATGCTGCTCCTGGGGAATGTATTCCTTAAAAGAGTTAAAAGGCAGTGATAGGTGTATACTCCTGCTTATAGAAACAGAATTTACAATAGCTAAGCTCTGCAATCAGTCTAGATGCACATCAACAGAAGAAAAATGAATATAATACGGTATATATAAGAAGCAGAGTAGTATTTAGTTATAAAAAATGAAATCACTCATTTGCAGGAAAATGGGTGAACAATGTAGACCATAAAAGCATTAAAGGAAGTAAGTCAGACACAGAAAGTTAAACAACACTTTCTTTCCCTTACATGAGAAATCTAAACCACGGTTAAAAAATTGAATAAACCTACTAAAGAGTTTTGCATGTTGAAAAAAATCTCCAGCATAGTGAAAACCCACAAATTGGTAAAAAAATCTTAGTGAACTGCACATCAGACAAAGGACTTCTGTCTAGAACATATAAAGAAGTAAAAAAAAAAATCAGATCCCGAAAATACAAAGACTCATTACAAAAATGGGTATCTGAGATGAATACATTGTTCTCAGATGAAGAAATACAAATGGCAAATAAATACATAAAAAAATGTTCAGCATAATTGGTCATTAAAGAAATACAAATTAAAAAAACACTGAGATTTCATCTGACTCCAGAAAGAATAGCCAGGATAAAAAAAACTACCAACAACAAATAATGGTTAGAGGCTTAGGGGAAAAAGGAACACTTCTGCACTGTTGGTGGGAGTGTAGACTGGTGCAACCACTGTGGAGGTCAGTCTGGAGGTTCCTCAAAAACCTGGGTTTGGAAGTCCCATTTGACCCAGCTATTCCACCTCTGGGCATATTCCCAGAAGAGTTGAAAACACCATACCACAGTGATACATGTGCACCCATACATGTTTATAGCAGCACAATTTGTAATTGCCAGATCCTGGAAACAACCTAAGTGCCCATCACATGAGGAATGGATAAAAAAAGATGTGGTATTTTTATACAATGGAGTAATACTCAGATATACAGAATGATCACATGGAGATATTCATAAATAAATGGATGCAACTTGAGACCATACTCATAAGTGAAATAAATCAAACTCACATGTGTAAACACCATATTGTTTCCCTAGTGTAAGAAATGGTAAGAGTACATAAGATACCAAAAACTCAACAATTACAGTGAAAGGATAAGAATCTGCTTAAAGGGGAAAAATAATATCTCAGGGAAAATGAGGAAAAAGAGTAGGGAAGGGGAAAGAAAAAATGTCTAAAATATAAAAAATGTCTAAAATATAAAAATATAAACTTACGATAGCTAAGATGACTGTGTTATAAATTCTGTAAGTTCTTGGAACAAAATGGTTAACATTCATAGGATTGAAACAATTGTGTATATTATTGTATGGTGATCTGAGGAACTCTTGAAGATCATTATGTATAATAACAACCCTAGTTATGCTCCTACCACCTTGTTGTGAAGGCCTATATCGTCAGTGTTTGGGGCTCTTTACTATTGTTATTTATTTGTCTTTTTGGTTTCGTGTTTTTCTAGGAATTTGTTTTGTTATGTTTTGTTTTGTTTTTCCCTTGAATACAGAAAGGATAAGTACACATGTAGAAACTCAAACATGCATAGTGCTCCTACTGAACTGTTTATGAGAATTGATTATATAATGCATGATGAAATGAACAGCTACTTTGAAGAGAAAGAGACACTATGGTATCCAGTTCTGATTCCATAGTGTCATGCTGTAAAATCCAGCAATACTATTATTCTTTGTTCAGAGTGATTTTAGTCTGTTTTGTATTGTTTAATTTCAACATATATGAAGGTATGGACAGCTATTTTGAAGAGAGCGAGAAATATTATGGCAGATATTGTTGATTTCCCTACTGTGTGGTTTTGAAGGCCTAAAATGCCTTTATTGTTGTGTTGTGTTCTGATCAGTTCAATACTACTTGGTTTTGTATTAGTTCATTATGTGTGAAGATATGGACAACTATTTAGAAGAAAATAAGAGACAATATGATAGACAGTGATGATCTGCTGTCTTTGAAATCTGTGTCACTTATATTGTTTTCTTCTGATTTGCTTTCTTCTGTTTTGTTCTGTTTAGCTTTATCCTCTTTAAAATAAAATAAAAAAAATTGAAGGAAACAACAAAGAGTTTATAGGAACCAAAAAGACCTTTTAGATATGGGAAAAGGTGGAGGGTTGGGATGGGGGAAACAGGGTTGAAAATTATCAAGAAACACTATGTCCATGTACCAGACTTCCAGAACAATGAAGTTATGTTACATTGAAAATATTGCTAATAAAAAATGATGAGAAAATAGATTTCTGCTCCACTTACCCTGCAAATATATGTTACATTGTGTGTACTGGCCTACTCTGACACAAATACCTTCATAGATCATATTTCCTTCTTGAAGACCCAGAGACTTGGGAATACGTTGGGATTACATATTGGACGGTGACTAGATAAGTGTGGCAATTGAAGAAGCAAATACATAAAAACACACAACAGAAGGGGGAATAAAATGTGCGGATATTGCGGAATTTATCTTATCAATTCTAGGTCTAGGAGCTCTAATAGACAAGAGAAGGGGTAACCTGCCAACACTGACATTAGCTTGCTGGTCACATGACTAAACCATCTTAGAAGTGGACCCCAGTGAAGCCAGTAAGTGAGTGAACTATCATAGCAGTGGGTCAACCAATCCAACACAGCCTTTAGATGAATTCAGGGCAAAGCAGTTTCTAAACAGAAACTTCTAGAGAAACTCCAAGTCAGAACTATCCACCTGCATTAGTTACATTCCCGACGCTGAGATAAAAAACCTGGCTCAGTCACCTAGAGGAGATGAGATTTTATTTTTGGCTTGTGGTTTCAGTCCATGGTCAGCGGACTCCAAGGCAGAAATCGAATGGTAGAGAAACAGGAAACAGTGCTCAAGCCCTGGCACCTTGGAAGCAGAAAGCTCAGAAAGAGTCAGAGAAGGAAAGGTACCCTTTCCCATCATCACCCACATCCAACCACACCTCACCTCCTACCTTCACAGCCTGCTACCGGACCCCTCAGTGACTGAATCCACTGAGGAGTATCATGAGCCAAACATGAGCACATGAGGCTCTGGGGTGAACACTTTAGATTTAAACCTAATTTACCACCTGAAAAGTTTCTGATCTTAATTCCCCTTGAAGATCCACATGGTGAAGATCTGCTCTCCAGGATTTTGCTGCTGGAAGATGGTAGAATCTTATGAAAGATCCATGAATCACTGAAATGATTCCCTAGGAGAGGACTATAGAATCCAACTCATCTCCTCTTCTCAATCGTTTTCTGGACGTGAGGTGAGCGTCTGCTCCACCACTCCCCCAACCACTCTGGCACTCCTACAGGAGACCCAAATCCATGGGATGTTCCTGGACTACCACCTCCCAAACAGCCACAGTAAACCTTTTCTTTCTGGGAACTAGTTATGATTCATTTTAACAACAGGAAATATCTGGGCTAACTTATCACCAAAGCTGCCTTTACTTCCTGAGCCACAGACTAAGACAGAAAATTAATGTTAACATTATCACCTTATATCACCAAGTTCTAAGTTCATTTGTTGATCAGAAAGAAAGAACTGACAGAGAGACACGTCACCATAGGGAGTCCTCTTGTGATTGAGAGATCATTTCATTATAAACCTGCACACTGTGTCTTTACCCAAAATAAGAGCTCAATATATGAATATGTAGTGCAGGAGGATCCCTGTGGTATAGTACTTCACAAAGATATTAATTCATTTTAATGCATTTAATACTAGTTACAGGTTATTGTGTAGTTTTCCTTTTCCTATTTTATATTCTATCCTGGGGTCTTGGTAAATTTTACAGCCTGGGATCTTCATGCGCAGTGAAATTTGTGCCCCATTCCAGGGAATACCATCGGGAATAGTAGTTGGCAAAGAAGAATATAAACGACTTATGACAATCCAGTCTGTCTTGACATTTTGGGAGTTCCATGCTCTTTGTCTATGCCTGGGCATGACTTTGGTTAACAGAAAAATTTCAACCAATTAAAGAAACCAGGGAAATATCTGGATACTAGAGAAAGTAAGTAGAAAATAAACTCTGAGTAATGATTCAGTCAATTAGACATGAAGCCCACTATCTTTTAGCTTTCATATTACTAAAGCCATGTCATTTCCATTATTGTTCAATTCAATCTGGAGTGATTGAAATATTGTATTACAAAGTAGTACATTAAGATAATTTATTCAATTTTATTTTTCATTACCTGTGCTTTGATATATCATCTGTATGAGTAAAAAAGTGTTTAGAACTTGTAAGTCCCATTTCTTGGAACTTCAAACTCATTGGACTGTGACTTATGGATCTTACAGACTGATTCATTTTTTCTGTTTAGAACTCTATATTTTAGAGCTATTGTTTTCTATCACTTTGCTTCTTTATCATAATTATACTTTGCTAAATCTCCATCACTGTATCTCTGCCATTTGTTGTAACAAGAAAAGCTATTACTATTCAGAATAGAAAGAGGTTACTTCAATACTTGAAAGGCAGCAACCTCTATCTATCAGAATCCACCACCACTTTTTTTCCCCCATCATTCATTCTCTTAAAATCAGATTCTGGAATTTGTCCTTGTCAGTGTGAAATGAAACGACAGGGTTGGTTCCAAGAGAAGTAGCAAGAAACGGCAGTGCGTAGAGAGAGTCAGAAATACTGACTCCCGTTGCGCGACCTTGTGGGAAGTTGGTTCTCCCAGACACTGGAACTTGTTAACTTCAGAGCTGGGATTCTTTAAAGATGCCAACAGTTCCCTTTGCTCTACAAAGACATCTTGATCTCGGAAGTCAGCTCACTGCCCTCCAGATAGCTTAGCACACAGGAAAGAACATAGTTTCTGTTTCAAACTCCCAGCTTTACTGCAAATTAGTCTAGATTAGGCCAACCTGGTTCCCATGCAGGTTTCTTGCTGCATAGCTACTTGACTTAGGAAAAGTCATTTAACTTTCTTATACCGTTGCTTTTTCATCTTAAAATGAGAAGAAAAAAATCATTATTTCAAATAGTTGGTGGATGGTAAAATAAGACTGTGCATCTTTACTTTTAGTGTCATGTCTTGCATATGGTAGATAAAGATTTCTTTCCTTTTCTATGGTCATAACAGCTTCCCAAAGATAACTCTTTAAATGAACTTATTGGGAAACATATAACTGACATGAGAATGGCTTAAGAAGAAATTTAAAAGTTTATACTACTTTCATAGTCCCTTAATTCTCTCTTTATAGTCATGTTCCATAGCCAAAATGTGCTCCACAAGAATTTCCGTGGATTTCTGTGCAAGTATTTCTTACATTTAAAATAATTTATTCATCATTATTCTTATTGTTCAGTGGTATTATTAAGGGTATATTAATTGACAGTTACAATAATAAAGAAGGCAATACAGTATTAATATAGAAGCAGCATGAAAAACGGAAAGATAAAATGCCTAGGAATGTCATAAATTATAAGTAATATATAATTTGTCTATTAAAAGAATTTATATAATGTTAACATTTTAATATAGCCAGTCAATATCTAGGAAATTGATCTCAAACGAGATTAAACATATATACAATCATCTGCCTGTAAAAAACTCTGCTTTTAAGGTCAGAAACAATGGGGAAAATAAAACCTAGCATACATCTAATAATAGGAAGTTGTATTCATATAGAACAGGACCTGAATTTAACAGAATATAATACAAAAATAAAATTAATTATATAAGTAATTTTTACCACATGAAGAGAGGTAAATTATGTATTATTACAAAAACAAAGGAAGTATACTGTACAGAACATAATCCTATTTTGAATATTTACAATGAAAGATAATTATTGGTAAAGAATACTTGGTAATAAATATTTTAATATGCTAACAGTTGATAGTTTTAGGTATACATTTGATGCAACTATTTTCCTCTATTGGCTTATCAATCATTTCCATTTTTGCTTTGTGATTATTTTTTCTACAAATAATCAATATTAGTTTCATATGTGCTGTATATTTTCTTTGTCTCATCAGCTAGTGCAAATGATGCATATTGATAAACACACAACAAATTCAACTGACTTGGATTAATTAGCAATGGGTTAAGCATTCTTTAAAGATCTGCCTCTTTACAATGTTCTTTTTTCTCATAAAATATTAGATGAGGGGGTTTTAAAATACAATCAGAACTTCCATTTACAGCATTATGTACCTCTAGTTTCTTACTATCATGTACTTTCAATTTGAGGCCCATGTTTTCCTACTGAGGTTACCAGTGATATTTTTTTGGAAAAACATCTGGCAAGTTTTCCTTTCTAACTTTTTCTAACTTCAGGCTTTTGCTTGTTTGTTTGAGGTATACTACTCAAATATACTACTCTGTATGGGTCTATAATAAGTGTATATGTAGGTGTATATTGTTTATTTCACTAACCTCTTCTTTCCACAGACTAGATATCCTGGTAGTACTGTAGATGGTTTAGGGGCCACTCCATTTAGCCTTACACTGTAGACCTCACAAGGAATGCTCAGTGCCAATTGTCAACTGTTGTATATTCTACCTAAATTCATTGACAGTAATTGTCTTCTGGGCACTGCGATTTTATCAATCACATCTTTTTGGCGTCCAACAGAACTGACCCTCTGTCTTAGACCAAGTTCAGATATTTTTTTTTTACAGATTGCAGTAGTCACACTGAGATGGAAGGCAAGTGTTTCACATCCTATGCCTGTGGCACTCTTACAGATAACTAGGCCAGCACAAAGAAAAGACCTTATGGGACAGCCTATACTCCATGATGCCCAATTTCTGTCTATGAACCAGATGAATTATTACTGAACTAGAAGAAGCTAACTGGGCCGGAGCATCAGAACTCTTGTATCAAAAGATATAAAATACTGCTGTCAAATAGAGCTGAATTAAAACGGACTTGGTCTAGTTTTAAATTTTCCATACAGCAATATCTGGCAAATCAATGCACACTTCTGAGTGTCACTCCATATGTTAAATTAGGTATTCTTCTAGATAAACTGTAAGGAGTTCTTCCGGTAAATATCAAATGGTCTTCCCTGAGGTGAGGCACCAGATTTTATCAGCACAGTGAACATTTCCACACAAGCCAAGGGAGTTTGAGTGCATCGTGCACAGTAACATTTCCAAATACGTTTGTTAGTTGATTTTAGGATACTGGGAATTGAACCCTAGGCTTCCTCAGTGTGCTACATTTCCAGGGGTTTTTTTTTTTTTTGTAATTAACTTGAAATAGATTCTCACTTGCAAAGTTGCTTAGACTGGACCTGAAATTATAATTCTCCTGTTTTGGTCAACTAAGTTTGACTTGGGATTTTCATTTTTAAAGATTTGTAACTGAAAAGTTGGGATTCTAAAGTATAGCTCCTCATCTGTCTGCATTTACTCCAAACATCAATTAAGAATACAAAAAGATTCTAACGTATACAATATTTTTGATTGATATCCTAATCAAATATATTTGTGGGACTGTAACTTTTCATAATTGCTGTATTTAAAATAAGAAGTGATTCATATGAAAGCTACCACAAAATTTAAGTTCACAGATGTCTAATTTTGATTAGGGAATAATAAACCACATTGGAAAGCTGTAGAAGATTTGGTTTCAATGAGGAATCAAAGCTTGTGAAAAATATTTCAACTCATAGTTTAAAAAGGTCAAGGTATTTTAGATGATGTATCACTTTTGATTCTGGGAAAAACACTTTCAACATAATGGTATTTTCCATTTCTGTATAACTAGATGTCTTTATTATGTCACATGGTCTTCTTCATCTGCTCTACATAGTTTTGCCAAAATAAGTGGTCCAGCTAATACTTACTGTATGAAAAATCAGTTCCCTAATCAGTTTCACCTCTCTGCCCTCTTTTAGTAAATGCATTAGTTTGCCATTGCTGCATAGCAAATTAAAAACACTTAGTGACTTAGACCAAGACTCGTTTATTGGAGCATAGTATACTTTGTGAACATTTGTGACAGATTTGCATGTGTGTAAGAGTCCCAGGGCTAAACAGGATTCTCTGCTCAGAGTCACACTCCAAGTGTCAGCTGGCTATCTTTATTCCTGAGACACTTAAGAAAGATTTGCTTTGACGGTGTGTTCAGGTTGTTGACAAAAATCAATTCTTTAGCATTGCAAGAGTGAGGTCCCTTGGCTGTTAATCAATTCACATCTCCTAGTTTCAGCTTATAGTTTCTACCATGGGACTTCTGACTAACATTCTTAGCATGCGGCCAATACCAAGACCGCGCTGTACGTTTGTCTTTACACTTTAAGTCTCTCTGGCACCCACTCCTGCATTAGCTACAGCAAATTTTTTAACTTTAAAGCGCTCTTTAAGTTAAAATATTTCATCTCTGATAATTTAATTAACCCAGCCAACTGATGAGGAAACTTAGTTACATTTTCAAAATGCTTTTTGCTCCGTGATATAAAAACTAGAATGATCCAGTAACAACAGGAGGCAGTGATAATATTACAGTGTCTAGAACTGGAGCGAGAATTCTTAACAGGTTATCTTAAAAATTTACCTATTTCATTAATTAAAATTCAAGTGAAATCCATTGTGTTAAAACATATTCCAGTTTCATACAACTCTAAGACAGCTTTTTTTGGATTGCCCAATGCAATAAATCTAAGCAAAGCTTTAGTTTTTAGGATGACTGTGTGATATTTCCAGGACCAGGAAACAGTATGTCAGTGATTGAGGAACTGTAGAAAATTCTTTAACCAATATGCACTGGTTAAAGGATGGAATTCAATCTTTTGAAATATTATATGCATGGAATCTTTTGAAATATTATAATAATAGCTAAGAGCTTTTCATGGTTGTCTGGTGCCAGCGAGCATTTGTATGATTTCACTCATTTAATTAGCAGAGCAATAGTAAGATAGAAACCTTATTATTATCATCAGCATCATTTTATATGTGAGGTAAGACAGGCCTGGAAAGGTCAGTTGATCTGCCTAAAAGCATTTCCCAAGTAAACGATCCAGTTCACATACCTAAACTTTACATTAAACTGTTCCTGTAGATCAAGTCATGTAGTATTTCCCTTATAGGGACATTGAAGGAAAAGAAGTTCATGATGCACTAAAGGTACTTTTTGTTGTTTTATTCATGTGTCATTTTTTAATTTTTTATTTTGTTATTTTATTTTATTTTTTAAATTTTATTTTAAAGGGGGTAAAATTAAACACAACAAAACAGAACAGAATGGGACATAAGAAAGCATAAATTTCAAAGCTAGAAAGCCAGAGATCTTCACTATCTGTCATACTGGCTCTTGTTTTCTTCCAAATGGTTATCCATATCTTTGCATAGGGGGAGCTCATACTAAATAACATAGCCAATCTTTTCACAAGATGTGTAGTTAACTGGCTCCCACTTGCTAAGTGGGGGGGGGGGCATGGGACAGAGGACAGGACGACATGAGATGTCTGATTCTCAGCCTGCATGCTGGCAGGATCATAGGCGCCCCCCAGAGAGAGGAGGAGCTCCTTGTTCTCCAGTCATCTCATGTCAACCGCATGGTGCAAGTTCCGACCCGCCCGGGTCTCTCTCCTTCGGGCCACCAAGAGTCTGCCACACTCTCAGCTGCCCCCCAGAGAAGGGGGGAGTTCCTTGTTCTCCCAGCACCCCAAGTCAACTGGATGGTGCAGGTCCCGAGGCGCCAGGGTCTCTCCCATGCAGGCCCCCTAAAGTCTGCCATACTCACTGCTATTTCTTTCCAATGAATTGACCATTACATTTCCAAAGTTCTGAAATGGCCAACAGTCCACAGAAAGAATTCTCTTTAGGTTCCTGGTGTCATTGTTATAAAACTATTTGCCTTTACTTTGAAATTATATTTTCATAAATGCCATTAATTTGTCTAGATCTCCTTTCTAAAAAGAAGTGAAAACTTATTATCTTTCTTGTATTTGTGTGTGTGTATTCATGTGTGTCTTTTCCACTAAGCTATGTCCTAGCCCCTTTATTTTTTATTCTTAACAAGTAAATTTATGGAGATTTTAAATCATAGTCTCTTAAACCTTTTCTCCAGCCTTAATATACCTACTTACTTCACAGATTATCCCACTTTATAAGCCCAAAATTGAGTAATCTGAATGCTGCACAGTTAATCCATAATATTTTTCTGTTTCAAACATCCTATGGCCAATGGACCCCAAAATTCTAATTCTTATTATGATTATAATGAATTTGCCGCTCAGTGATCAAAGATCAAGCTATACTGCAGTGTAAGTATTTCAGTCAGGTCCCAGTCACTTAATATATTCAATAATATTTTTATTGGTTTCCCAACCAATGTGAATTGGCAATTGGTTTCTAACAATAATGGCTGCTCAAACAAAATGTCAAGGAAGCTTTATCTGAATATCTGCTTCAACAATCAATGGAACAATTAGGAAAGAGCGGTAGTGAGTCTCACATTGGTAATTCAGACTTCTTCCTTAGTGAGGACACACACACACACACATGCATGGCTCAAAGGCATTAGTGAGAGAAAGTCACATGGCCTTGCCTAAGTTTAAGGAAAGTGAGCAAAGAACACCAAAATACCCAAGAAAATGAAGAAAAGCAGAACAACAACAATGAAAAAGAAGTGAATGCTACCTGAACAAATCAGGTGATACCCTGATACAAATACCTTCTTCATGACAACCAGAGTGTAATCTTCTATTTAAAATTGTCTATATGATCTTATGGGATTTATCCTGATTTCCACCTCCAGTGATCTGTTCACCATCCCTCCATATTGCTAAGTGTTACACTAGTACCGAAAACATGGCATTATATTCCTCTTCGTGATCCAATTGACAAATTTATGATCTATGTCTACATATTTTTCCAAGAGGAACTGTAAGACTTTTGAAGTCAAAATAAAATGAATCAGTACAAGTTTTCTCATATGAAGCTGACAATAAATCTACGAGTACAGATGGGGCAGAGACTGTGACATTATACACCATGAAGTGCAAGTGCTAGCATGATGATCAGTGCCAAATGAGGGGGGAAAAAATAACTTTTTTTCTGAGAATGTGACTCTATCTCTCCCAAGTCTGAAATATATTACAAAATCCACTTTAAAAAAATGAGATTTATGCATGTTATCATCCATCCCTCATAGAGCATGCCAGCAAATATCCACCTAAGATTCTAACAAACCAATGAATTTTCCTTATGACACTGATCACATTAGCATGGCTGAAGCATATCACACATTGAGGAGTATCCCTGTGGTTAGAACACAGATTAGGGGGCTGGGGATTTAGCTCAGTGGCATAAGCACCTGCCTTGCAAGGGCTTGGTCATGAGTTTGATCCCTGTTACAGATTAAAAAAAAAAAGAACCTAGATTAGACACTCAAAAGAACAGTTATAAGTAAAAGTTTCTGATGAAGGAACAGAAATGTTTTGAAAATTAAAAGACTGACATATTTTGAAAGCAAACTTCAAGAGCAGTATTTTATTTTTAAATTGTATTCTTTGTAAACAGAGGAAGTTATTTTAATCAATGCTCAAACAAACTACAATATAGAAATGAAATAAAATGCAGACTTTTTATTTTGGTAGATACAAATGTACTTAATATATATATATATATATATATATATAGACACTAAAATATAGTTTCTTAAACTATGCTCTATGCACACCTTTACCATAATGACATGAATAGTTTATATAAAATATAGGTCTCAGGCCCCACCTTCAAATCACAACATCCCCAGGGAAGAATGTAAATGTTAAACAAGTACTTTGGAGGAAGATGAGTTGAAGCCAAAGAGAAAATAATCCTCAGAGGTGAGGTCATCACAGGTAATCATACTACACTGAAATTTTGTAAGAATTCTATGGAGCACTTTCCACAGCACCACACAAATACAGTAAGTGGTAGAGTTCTACAGTCTTCTTCAGACAGTAAGGGCTGGTGTTTTGTTGCAAGGCTCACAGATGTCATAAATGTAAGATTTGATGGGATAAGGAAATTTGGAAGGCAAATATTTTACCTTTGCTGTTAGGGATGTAGGGAAAAATAAAACTGAAGTTTCATGATTGACTTAGCAAGAAGTAAACTTTGGATGTGTACCAGTTCACCTTTCCTTGAATTATCCCTTCATCCTTGCACCTTTATTTTCACAGAAAGTCATTTGAGCAATATTTTGGGTTTTAGAGCATTCACTATGCATAAGTTGAAAGACTTTGCTAAGACATTTTGCTAACATAGGTAGAATTCTGTTAATGGTCATGTCTTCAATCCTTGTTGATTGAAAATGGCATGTCGCATAACTAAATCCACTATTATTACATGTCTGGTTATAAGATTCGAAGA
>PVJX010034551.1:0-18868 GCA_004027295.1 Dolichotis patagonum | reverse complement strand
ACTTGGCCAGCCCCGAGATGAGCTAGTGGTCATCTTCAGTTTTTCCCTGAGCACTGGGTTTGTCCCAGGCCAGGGAGCAAGGAGATGGGAGGCTCCTCTCACCTCTGGTTTTGTGGCCCTCAGCTTCCAGAAGCTGAAGACTTCCCTGGTGAAAAAAGACCAAGAGTGGACCCGACTGCGCAGGTACTCCGTGCTGCTCCAGAGAGAGAACTTCTGCAAGTGACAGCCACCCAGCAGCCTGGGGACTCAGAAGAGGCTTCAGCCTGGGCTGCCACTCCCAGAACAGAACACACGGCGATAAACAGCCCCAGCCTGAGGGCCCTGGGCTTGCAAGTCATGGAGCCAGCAAAGGGAACAGTACCTTGGGGACCACCAAACACTAAGCCCCTTGTCTGTCCGTGCCAGAGCGAGGAGCAGTGTGTCACCCAATAAATAGCAGTTTGTTTCCAGACTCTGAGTTGCCATGCTGGGCCCCATTGTTCCCACTAATCCCAGACCTAGCAGGGCCCAGCCATGGCTCTCCCAGTGCAGGGAGGACCGCTGGCCTTGGGGGCCAGGGACAGCCACTTTCCTCAACCAGCCAGACCCCTTCTTCTCCTCCTGCTTCTCCTTGACCTGCCAGCTCCTGCTGGGGCATGGCTCCTGGCTGAATGCCACAAAGGAAGAAAGGAAACGAGAATTGCTGAGAAGTGGGCAATCACTGGTGGGGTGACAGACTTGGGCCATCTGGGTACTGTGGCTGGTAGGCCTTAGACCTCTGCTGACATTGCCCACTTGCCGAGGAACCTAGAGGAGACCGGGAGTCCTGGAGACCTACAGAGAACCCTTTTCCATCCTCGTTGAGGTCCAGGAAGATTTATAATTGTAATCTCAAGGAGAGATTACTGAAATTCTAATCAGGTAATTCCTATCTACCACTTCCAGTGCAGCCCACGGTGGGAAAAAAGACACAGACATATACACAGTTGTAGAGAGCCAAGGGGTCCTAAGTCCAGCCAAGGCGGTGGTTCAGCAGAACACAGGCCTCAGCCAGAGCCCAGCCTGGGTTTTATTAATTCTCCGCGAGGCGGGTGGCTCAGGGATGAGTGACAGCAAGAGTGGCGGGAAATACATGACTGCCGTGAATACTGTGAGCTGGGCTGGGAGGAGGTCTGAGATCACCTCTTCCGTAAGCAGAGGGCAAGAAAAGCAGACAGCAACCTGCAGAACACAGCTGGGTACAGCTAATAATTAGAGGTCAGTGCTTCAGTTCCGATGTGCGGTGCTGGGAAGTCACAGCCTCTTTCTTGAGGCCCGGTCCCAGCTGACAGCGTGGAGCATGGCTGTCCATCCTGCCCAGCTCAACCAGGTATTTGGGGAGCCACTGGGCAGGGTAACACTGACCTGTCTCTTTGCCTTAGAGATTAAACATCAGCTTCTCAGCCAGCCCATTCTACATTGCTTAAAGCCAATTGAAGGGACAAAGAAATAGCCTGGCCAGCTCGGTACCTATCAATGCATGGAGATAGGGCCGAGTTTATCCAAAATGGAGATAGTTGCTCCTCTTTTCAGGGACAGTCATCTGGGTGGTTCCCCACAGAGACCTGTGCTTTCTAGAAACTGCCCCTTCCGGGGAAGCCTGGTGTGGTGCTGCATCCCTGTCATGCCAGCACTCAAGAGGCTGAGGCAGGAGGATCGCTGCAAGTTTGAGGCCAGCCTGAGCTACATAGCGAGTTCAAGGCCAACCTGAACTTACATAGTGCGACTCTGTCTCAAATTTAAAGAAAAAAGAAAAAGAAAATGGGCACAGTGGCACATGCCTGTAATCCCAGCACTCGGGAGGCTGAGGCAAGAGGATCACTGCAAGTTCAAGACCAGCCTGGGCTACAAAGTGAGCCCAAGGCCAGCCTAAACTGCACAGTGAGAGCCTGTCTCAAAAAGACCAAAAAAAAAAAAAAGAAAACACAGGGCCAAGGCAGCTCTTTCCTCCATGTGGTAGGTGCTTGGCAGCCCCTTTTGCGAGATGAGGCAGGTGATCTTAGGAAAGTGGCCTTGGCCCACACCCAACCTGAAGGCCATGGGGATCAATAGCCACGTGGTGCAGTAGAGATGTTATTATTATCCATTTCACAGAGAGGGAAATGGAGACACAGGTTATACAGCTTGGGACAGGCTGAAACTTGATCGGCAAGGTCAACAGCAGGGCCAGAATCCCTGCTCCACTGCCTCTGCAGGGCAGGCTGCACTCCCGAGAGAACCCAGGAGAGACTCGGCTGGGTCCAGATGTTGAGATCGAATGCAGAGCCTCCTGTCTCTCAGTCTGTCGGTCAGGCCCTGTGACCTCTTGGTGCCACAGAGCATGAGTTCCTCTCAGGACCCGGAAGTCAAGTTCCTGAGTCCTTGAGGTGCAGGTGGTGCAGGCCCGTGGCTCCTCTGTCCCTGCAGGGGGAAGGAGAAGTTGCGTCCCAAACTAAGACCACCAGGGAGAACTGTCCGAGGAAAGAGTGATGCAGGCTGTCAGGGAAGAAGGGCTGAGCCCTGCGCTGCACCACAGGGGAAGTCTCTGAGAGACTGCACTGGGCTGAGCATGCAGCCCTGCCCGCCCAGGGTTTTTGCTCCACACGAGGCCTCACCCTCGTGCCCCGGTGGGGGACCTGGAATGGGACACTGGTGCTCCCAAGGAGCCTTGTGAGCCAGATCTAGAGAAGAAGGAGAGAAGGACCCAGGCCTGGCAAATCCAATGCAGGCTTTACCCCCAGGAGGGAGGCAGTGGCGAGGGCTGTACCATCCTCGGGCCAGTATACCCCACACTGAGGAGGCTCTGTCCCCTGGGTGACAGGGGCCCCTGCCCTCTGGGTGCCCCTTGGGAACATCGGGAACCTTACACCCCACCCCAGGCCTGGACCGCTCCAGGATGTTTGCCATCTGGACATGGACGACTTGGACAGCAGTTGGCCACCACCCCTCTGGCTTTGCCCCTGTGTCTAGATGGGGACCTAGCTATGTCCTTGAAGAATCTGCTTGAACATCCAGCAGCCAACCTAGTCACCCCTCCTTAACATCCACAGTACCTGGCTTCCCTGCTGCTGGCCAGGGCCTGAGGGACCCAGTTGCGCACTCCCCAGGGGAAACGTGCGCACACCTGCTGGCAGGCCATTCCAAAGGCGGGATACGCTAGTTACCTGCCTAGTGGCTGCCACCCCAAAGGCAACAAACTACCCCTGTGAAACAGCTGACTACCTCTCCATGCTTCCGGCCTCTGACCTGTAGATAGTTACAAGGACACTAGTTTAGCAGTGGAGCACAGCCCGAGGCAGCTGCTCCTCCGCCATCAGGGACTGGCTCAGACTGGGAAAATGGGCAGCTGCTGGTCCTTGGTGACAGCCGGCTCATCCTGGCCAGACTCGCACCTGTGCCCACATGATCGTTGCATGCCATTCTTCCAGCGGGCCTAACCCAGATGGCTCCAGAGGGGACACCTGCCCTGTGCTGCCCACCACCCTCTGCTCTTGACCCCCCTGCGTGCAGATGAGGCAATGCACCCAGAGTGAAGCACGCAGCTCTGGGGTTGCCTAGTTCCAATCCCAGTGCTGCCACCCCAAGATTGAACCCTGGGCCTTCATATTAAGCTACATCCCCACCCCACTCTACCCCCTTTTTAAAACAATTTTTTAAGACAAGTTCTCACTAAGTTGTCCAGGCTGGGCTCAAACTTGCAGTCCTCTTGCCTCAGCCTCCCAGATTGCTGGGATTACAGGTGTACATCACCAATTGCCCATCCATCCTAAACACGACCCCAACACTGGGGTACCTCACCAGTTGGCTGAGAACAGGGTACAGCTGCTGTCACTGTCACTGTGGATGGCACGCAGGGTCTCTTCCAGGGGCAGATTGGAGGGGCCGGAAGATGGGCAGAGGCTGGAGCAGCAGGAGGGAGGCAAACCCTTCCTATCTCAGTCTGGGACTTGGAGCTATTAGCAGGGATATGTTAATGAAACTTCACACCCAGGCGCTAATACGCTGGTGCTGGTGCTGTGCAAGAGGAGAGGCCCTCACAGGGAAGGGGCAGCCCATGAGCCCCACTTATCTGTGAAAAGACTTGCTAATAACTTTAATTCCCCATCCTGGGCCACTGGGCCTTTGCTATGCAAATAGACTTTGTAAACAAGGTCAACTTCAGGGGGGTGGAAGACTTCAGACAACCCCTGTTACCATATTTAGGAGGGGAGTGCCAGGTGGGGGCAGAGGGGCAGAGAAGGGGAGGCATGAGCACCCCCCATCCCTGCAGGGCTTTGGGGCCCACTCTGGAGCCAAAAGCCATAGAAATGTACTCTGCTCAGGCCTGGACCCCCACCCCCATCACTGCTCCTCCTGGCTGGCCCGAGCCCTGCAAAAGCTCTCTGAAGCGTTTTAAAAACAAAAACAAAGGTGCATGTTTTGTAATCCCAACACTTGGGAGGCTGAGGCAGGAGGGTCAGGATAACTGTTAGTTTGAGCCCTGGGCTGGGCTACATAGTGAGTTCAAGTCTAGTCTGGGTTACATAACAAGACTGTCTCAAAAAAAAAAAAAAAAAACCCCAAAAACAAAAGCAGAACCCCAAACCTCCCAATATCCCCAGATGATCCAAATAAACCTCTGGTGGGGAAGCATGCAACAACGTCAAACAACAAAAAGGAATGGCAAACAATACACAGGAGGCACTGGTGAGATCTACAATGCCCAGAAAAAAGCCAGATGCAAAAGGCCCCTCTGTGTGATTCCTTTGTGTGATTCTAAACATGAAATATTTGAGACAGGCAAATCCAGAGACAGAACATGGGGGACTGAGTGCTGAGGTTGGGGCGGATGGGAGTACTGGGGACTATGGGTGGAGTTTCTTTTCAGAGGTGATGCAAAGGTTCTAGAATTGGGTGGTGAGAACTGCACAATTCTGTGAACATACCACAACCATGGTACTGTACATTTTAAGGGTGAACAGAGATGTGGTGGGGCTCCCTGTAATACCAGCACTTGGGAGGCTGAGGCAGGAGGAAAGTCACAAGTTTGAACCCTGCCTGGGCTACACAGTGTGTCCAAGGCCAGCCTGCACTACATAGTGAGCCCCTGTCTCAAACACAATTAAAGGTGAATTTGGCCCGCACTAAGGTCGACTTGATGGAAAGAGGGGAGAACTGGGTGTCCATAGCGGGGGAGCCCTCGGCAGAGGCAGCTGAAAGGCCTCAAAGCCCCGAGTGATTGCTCCTGAACCACCTCCCCCGACCCCACCCTGCCGCTGAGCCAGGCTGTTCTGGCTCCAGGCTCCCTCTGTCCGCCTCCTGATGTAGTACCGCCAGTAGGGGCAGGGATTCAGCAACCCCCGTGAGACTGCGAGTGTTCCAATGACCCTCCTCACCAGGGCCATGCGATGTAAGTGCTGCCCGCCCCACTGATGACCTTGTAGCCCTAAATCACATAAGAGGGCAGACAGGAAACGCACAACGACCCCTCGGAAACGGCGCCCACTTGGGCCCCATAATGAACCAAGCTGGCTAAATCGTACCAGGGCGGAGAGCTCCAATTCCCAAGCCCTACCTGGGTGTGAGTGCGGGCCTGATTCTGTAAAATGCATATCCAGTTCCCCACCAGGTTCAAAGCAAAGAGGAACAGACTACTTGCTGCCACTTTCTCTCAGGAACCACCACGCCACCCCTTCCACGCTGTCCTATGCAGAAAGGAGCACGCGAGGAGGAAGACGGCTGGGCCACGCGCTTGGGGGCTGACGTTGACGACCCTCCCCAGGCCCGTATGTTGTCCTCAGGAGCTTGCTGTCCACGTCGAGGAAGAACTGCCCAGGGACACCAGTACGAGTAATTAATTCACAAATAAATCAATACACACTGCAGCGCACAGCCTCCTACAGCTTCACGGTCCTGCCCACACTACCTCCTTCCAGGGAAGGCACCTCCTTGGGAAGGGCCGACCTGGGTGAGACTCGCGCCAGGAGCGCCGGTGCCTTCTGGCAGCAAAGCGTCGGAAGAGCCTTGGTGCTCAGATGGGGCGCCAGCCACCCGCTGTCACCTGGGCTCCTCGGCCGGCAGGCGACCACTTCAGGGGCGAAGCGGGGCAGCCAGGTCTTGATCAGAGCCAGCAGGCAGCCGGGAAACAGCAGCGCAGGCAGAGAGGAGCGCGCGATCAGCGAGGCCCGGGCCCGTCCCTGTGCCCTGCGCGGACAGGAGGGGGCGCCACCCCCACGGCGGACGCCGGCTGCGCAGGCAGGAGCTACTGACTACTAACGCGGGCCCCGCAGGACGCCCTGCTGCGGTCGGGACACAGCCTCGCGGGGACGTCGCCAAGGCCCAGCACGGCCGACAGACGGCTGAGGTAGCGGGTGCCAGGCGCAGCGTCTGGATCTTCGTGAGGCTCCTGCCGGCGGGCGCCAGGGACAGCGGCGGGGAGCAGCGCAGCTCAAGCAGGGCGCGAGCGAGCGTGCGCACGCGCAGCTTCCCGTGCTCGCTGGCGCTGCGCCGCGGTCCCCCTTCAGGTCAGCAACTCAGGGCGCGGGGCTGGGGGCCGAGGGCGCCCCCGGGCGGCGGGGGTCGGTCGCAGTCTCCTTTGAAGGGCGGCGTTGGCCGAGCTGCATCCCAGCCCCAGGACGGCATCCAGGCCCCACAGCACGACAGACGCATGTCTTGGGCCGCCCAGGACTTTATGCGGGGACTTTATCGGGGCCTAGGTGTGAAGTGGCCCCTGCCCAGCCGCTCAGCACGTCAAAGCTGGCCGGGGCTGGATAGGCGGGGTGGGGGGGATACGAAGTGGGGGGCCCTTGGTTGCACACCTCCTCCCTGTGTGGGCTTCTTGCCTGTGCCCTGAACCTGGCGGTAACTGCAGATTAAAGCAAACTGAGAGTCTGGGTCCCAGATTTGATGTCCACCTTCACCTGTTGGGGACCTGGTGCAAATTCTTAAATCTTGCCCCTTCCTTTGCACTGTGTGTAACAGGAACTTCCTGGCTGGCACCAGCAGCTGTGGAATAGGGTGGGGGCCAGGAGTGGGGCCTGCAGGCAAGGCTGCATCTGGAGAGCAGGCAGGGGTGAGCCTGCTGCCCCTGCACTACACGCACACTCCTAGCCTGGCAGGACCCAAAGCTTGGCCTGTGACCACAGCTGCTACCACTATTCTATCGCTAACATGCTGCCACTTTGGGCAGGTGTAAGGGGTTTGTCAAATGCAATATGAATCAAAATAATGCAGGAAAAACATTTGACAGAACAGGACACCATTTCATAATAAAGTCTTTTAGTAAAGTAGAAACAGGCAAGGACTTCCTCAGCCTGATAAAAGAGCCTGCAGGTGAATATCACACTACAAAATAAAATATTGAAACTTTTCCCCCTGACATAAGGAACAAACCTACAACGGTTTTCAGGGTCTCTTTCAGTGCCCGCAGAACCATGAAACTGATGGGTGAGCTGGATCCTGGCAGCGAAGGCCAAGGGGCTTGGTCCTGGAACAACAACCCACCACCATCCCTACTCCTTGTTGCTACTGCCTACTGCTCTCACCTCCTCGCATCTCCTCTGCCCCAGCAGCTGCACAATGCCCACACCATGGTCCCATCCAAGAGAGGCAGGGCCACCTCCCCTCTGCCTGCAATAGGGTGCACCCTTTTCTGGGTGATACCATGCTGGGACCCCAGATCAAGCTGAGAGCCTGACCAGGGAGCCCAGTGATTGGGCTTCTTCAGCGGTGCCCAGCAATTGCACGGTGCCGGTACAAAAGCAATTGCACGTTGGTCATTGTTCGGGGACTGCACCTTGTTGTCCAGGGGCTGCCAATCTGAGTGTCCAGAAAAGCCCTTGACTGCGATTCGACATTGTCACCAGTAGTGGAGGAAGTTCCGAGTGACCAAATATTGGTGTGTTATCATCGTGTCTTTGTTAATTTAAAAGTATAAGCATACATACTTAAAAAGTCAAAAAGACCCATAGATACCGAGAGCATAACAAATCTCTCTCCTAGGCTACCGCTGAAACTCCCAGTTGCCTGCTCCAGGGGAAACCACCACACTGGGTTTCCCGTCAACAGTGCTTGGAAATGAATTTGTATGTTATTAGCTAGGAAGTCAACAGGCATATTGGGACAAAGGGCAGCACTTTGTGTGTTGAAAACATGCCTGACACTTCTCATCTGAAAAATAAAAAAGAATTCTCATCTGAAACCTAATAGCATTCGTTGAGCAAGCGGGAACCGTGGAGAAATTTACAACAAGAGAGGAAGCATGATACGAACATCTCCAGTGTCCGGCAGAGGGAGGACTGAAAAGACGTAAGGGGCCCCATGTGGTGGCAAAGGCTTGTAATCCTGGCACTCTGGGAGGTGGGGGCAGCGGATCACAGATTTGGGTCCAGCCTGGACAACTTAGCAACTCAGTGAGACCCTGTCTCCAAGTAAAAAAAGATTAAAAAGGGCTGGGGATGTAACTCAGTGCAAAGGCCCTGGCTTCAATCCTCAGGGCCAGAGAGAGGAGGGCAGGCAGGCAAAGAGCCCAGTGAGATGGCACAACAGAGATGGTGTGATGGCATGGGGGGGTGAGTTTCACCCCAGCTCCATGCCTGGGTCTTCTATCCTTAAGACTGACACGTGGTGCCCTCCCTCATATTGCCCCAGGGGTCTCTGGGAACATCTTGGAGCCCAGCTGGGCCAGGCCCTCTCCCTGTCCATCTTCTTTGATCTCCTTATCATGGCCACCTCTCCCTTCTCTGCTGGGAGCTGAGTTAACGAGTTCTCCAGGCACAGGGCCCACTCGCCCTCCCACTGAGCAGAGGCCTTCACACTTGTGGGGCCTGTGTTTTGACAAGTGCCTGCACCAGTGGCTGCTGCCCCCTGCCAGAGCCTGCCCTGGCCTGCCGACGTGTAAGGCTGGGAAAGGAGGCCCGGGTGCAGCCCCACCAAAGCAGAGGCAAGAGTCTCAGCCGGGGCAAGATGGGGACAGGCAGGACTGTAGCCCCCTCAGGCCCCAACTCCAGCCTTCCAGCCAGGCCAAGCTGCTTCCTCGGGCCTGGACTGGTCCTGGCACTGCACCCCTCTCCCATGCTGGCCCAACTGTGATGCCCTCATTTTCCAGCCAGCCCTCCACGGGAGTGCTAGTCAGAGGTGCTAGGTAAATACCTCCCTCTCAGCCCTAATCCCTGGCTCCAGGAGCCAGTGGCCCCAGGAGAAGGAAGCGGCTGTGCTGCCACTAGCCTTCTTAGCATCAGGGAAGCCCCTAATTTTGATGTCCCAAATAGCCAGGGACCTTCCGGTATCTCTGCATCAGCCCTGAAAAGGGAGAGAGGGTCAGCAAGAAGCCCCCACCTGCAGGCAGCCCCCCGAGTCCGGGCCTGCAGTTAGAGCCCATATCCTCTCATGTCCCCCTGGGCAGTCCCCTCTGTGTCTCAGAGCCACAGCTTCTGCTTCTGGGCCGTGGGGACTGTCCTCGGGGGTGGCTGGGCTCTGCTCACTCTCAACACACTGATGTGGGCACGTGTGCCTCCTCGGCAGAGGAGGAAAGAGGCCCTGAGACGGTGTCCCATGTCACACAGCTGGCAGGGCAGACCTGGCGACCAAAGCCTGTGTTCTGCCCTCCTTCCCTCTCCTTGTCTCTGGAGGACACGAGGGCTTCCTTTCATTGTGGGGATGCCCTGGGAATGAAGGGAAACCCCTGAACCCTCAATTCCTCAATGGGTCTTGCTTTATATCCCAGAGGTCCCTGGAGATGTAAAAAGAGTTTCCCAGGCCACGCTGGAACCGATGGACCAGAATCCTAGAGGATGGAGCCTGAGAATCGGAGTATGAAAAATAAAACCTCATAGAGGCATGGTGGTGCACGCTTGTCATCACAGTGCTGTAGGAGGAGTCTGAGCCCAGCCTGTGGAACGTAGCAAACCTTGTCTCAAACTAAGAAATGGGCTGGAGATATAGCTCAGTTGAAGGCTTTGCATTCAACCAAAAAATAAAAATAATTAAGTCTCCCCCAGAATTATGAAGCAATACTATCCCCCAACCCAGAGAATTAAAAGCCACAGGAGGGCAGGGTGGGGATTTTGCTCAGAGGTATAAGCGCCTGCCTGGCAAGCTCGAGGTCCTGAGTTCGAACGAGGTACAAAAAGAAGCCACTGCGGGGAGGACCCGGCCCTCTCAGCTAGATCTTTTCCCCCTTGGGTCACAAGTAGATAAAAACAAGCCCCAGAGAGCAGTAGGAGGCCCAGCAACCCAGGCTCCAACTCATTGCCCATCAGCCCCTGAAGTTCCCATGGGAGCCCCCTGGGCACAATTGCCCCCCCACACACACACCCAGACAGGGAGCCGAGCTGGCCAGCCATCTGGAATAGATTACTCTGGACCCCATAATCTGATTATCTAGCTGTGCACCCGCTGGGTGAGCAACCAGTGGCGTCACAGGCAGGCGAGGGTGGTGAGGAGGTGGGGGTGGGAAGAAAAGAGAGATTTGGCTTCCGGGATAGGCTCGGAGGAGGTGCCGAGCCATGACCCGTCCGGCTGCTGATAATGTAAGTAGGTCGCACCTCTGTCCTTGGGGCATCACACTTAGCGCCTTCCCTTGCTCTGGGTAAGTGGAGTGGTTCTGAGCCTTAGAGTGAAAAGTGAAGAAAAGGAGGCATAAAGGGATTAAACTACTGACCCAGCCCAAAGCAAAGGCGCAGGGTGTGAATGTGGGGAAACTCGGCACCCGTGCCTCAGTTTCCCCAAGTGTGCAATGGAGAAGGGGCTCCCAGAACACTACCTAGAAAGAAGTCTCCCTTCTCTGGCCAGAGGATTGGCCCCCGACTTTCAAGTGGCCTTGCAGTCCCTGATGCCGCCAGCAGAGGGAGTGACTCAGCTGCCTGGGAGCTCTACACGTCAGCCAGGCAGACCTTCCTCCAACTTCAAGAGGACTTTAAAAATTTTTTTAAATTATTATTTTATTTTACAGTACTGAGGATTGAATCTAGGGCCTTTTCACTGAGCTACATCCCCAGACCTTTTCAGCTGTTTTATTTTGAGACAAGCTCTTGCTAAATCATTAAATTCCCAGACTGGGTTTGAATTTGCCGTCTTCCTGGGCTTTTCTCTGGGGCTGCAGCTGAGAAGCCAGGCGTGGTCCCAGGGGCAGGGGTGCTGCTGGGTGGAGGTGTCAGGAGTGCTGGGCTGGCTTAAGAAGTGGCTAATGCCTGGCTCAGCACCCATGTGACAGGCCGTGTGACCCCAACAGGCTCTTGCCTTCTCTGAACCCTGGGTCTCCCGGCCAACTCTGGCCATGCTGCTGCCTTCGCTGAGGCCCACTGTGTTTCTGAGGAGCCAAAAGAGAGATGGGCTGATCCCACAGCCCTGGTTCCAAGCTGGAGAAAACCCACTCAGTGTGACACCATGGATATGATGAACAAAGCAAAAAGAAACCCAGAACCTAAAACACAACACCAAACCACTGAACAGGGCAGTGTGACTGACAGTGCCTGATATATATGGCTGGCTTGTTTGTATTTTGTGGTGATGAGGACTAAACCCAGGGCTTTCGTGTTCAGCTACATCCCCAGCCTTATTTATTTATTTATCTGTCTATCTATATTTTGAAACAGTGCGCTTGAAATAGGTTCTTGCTAAGTCACTAAATTACTTAGGCTAGGTTGGAACTTGTGATCCTCCTGCCTCAGCCTCCCTCACTGCTGGGATTATAGGCCTGCACCCATTGCCTGTTTTGCATATGCACTTTTTTTTGACACTGGGAATCGAACTCATGACCTCACACTTGCCAGGCAGGTACTGTGCTGCTGAGCTAAATCCACAGCCCTGTGTATGCATTTTCTACATAAACATATATATATATATATAAATCTCTGCACAGACAGAGCTCTTAGGCAGCTCCCCAAGCAGTTACATGTCATTTAGGGACAGGGACGTCTCTTCTCTAAATGCGCCAGTAGGGATTTTGTCTCTGTGTCACCATAACACAATGAACCTAAGAAAACCAAGTTGGCCTCAGCTTGGCCAGGGGGTACAACTCGGGCCACCACAGCCAGTCCATTATGTACCGCTGTATTGTCGTGTGGTGCGTGATTGTGTGAGAGAGCGTCCTTTGTGGGGCTGTGGCAAGTCCGGGCTCCAGGCAGTAGTCACAGAGACTATTATTCTTTGCAGTGTGTCTGTGTCTCACAAGCAGACTGCATTCATGTGTTACCTGTGCAATTTAAACATGATTTTTCAAACACAGGATAAAGCTGCGCCTCTGTGGAAAACCTTAAGGAACCTCAGTGTACACAATTAACTAAACTGTTAGGACCAAGCCATGCAGTAGCCTCAAAAGTCTAAAACGAACAAACAAACAAAGCCCTCATCCCAAAGCCTGGGGTGGTGGTACAGTCCTGTAATCCCTGCTAATCAGGAGGCTGAGGCAGGAAGATTGAAAGTTTGAGGCCAGCCTGGGCAACCTAGCTAGACCCTGTTTCAAATTAAAACACTTTTTTAAAGGACCGGGGACAAAGCTCAGTGGCAGAACACTTGCCTAGCACATGAGAGGCCCTGGGTTCCATCCCCAGCATGGTGATTTGGGTGAACCTCCAATTACTAAGTAAGATGAGCCAAACAACAAGGCCAAAGCCTGCATGATCCACGTACACAAGAGCCCTAGAATAGGTAGATCATAAGACAGGGGGCAGATCAGGTTATCAAGAGACGGAGTGAGAGGACGAGGGCACAGGAGGGCATTATTGCTCAATACCTAGAGTTTCTCTAGCAGTGAGGAAACCGTTTTGGACACAGGCGTGGTGATAGGCATGATGAGGGTTGCACTGGGAGTGTAATTAGTGCCATGGAACTGCCCATTTAGAAACAGTGAAGCTGGGCTTCGTGGTCACATCTTTAACCCCAACTACTGGGAAACTGAGGCAGGAGGCTAGATAACTTAGCAAGACCCTGTCTAAAAATAAAACCGAAAGGGCTGGACATGTAAACTAAGAGTGGCTGCAGCACACTTGCAAGATTAAATCCAACAGCCTTGGCTTCAATCCCAGAATGCAGGAAAAAAACAAGGTAAATATTTATTACAGTTTTGTTTTTATTTTTTGGTACTAGGGAGAGAACTCATGACCTCGTACTTCCCAGGCAGGCGCTTGTGCTCCTGTAAAAAATTAAAAATGACACATACAACACTCTTGAGTTGTGAATTGTCTCAATAAAGTGATTTGTTTGCTTCCTGATTTGTTTATTTAAGACAGGGTCTCACTGTGCAGTCCAGGCTGGGCTCAAATTTACAATGCTCCTGCCTCAGCCTCCCCAGTAGCTGGGATTATAAGTACATGCTACCACTCTGCCTAGCTTTTTTTTTTTGGAGACAGGGTATCATCACTTTGTAGCCCAGGCTGGGCTCAAACTCACAACAATCCTTCTGCCTCATCTCCGGAGTGCTGGGATTATGGCTGTGCGCCACCATGCCTGCCTTTCTGCCTAGTATTTTTAAAAAGACAAGCACGGGCTGGGGGTGTGGTTCAGTAGCAGAGCATATGCCTGGTCTGCAAGGGGCTCTGGGCACCAGCTTCACACATACACACCCCCCACGACAAAACCCCCAGAAACCTGAAAACTGAGCAAGTGCCACACTGTGCCTCAGTGCCTCTGTACCTGGCCCAGCTGTGGGCAGAGCTGCCCAGGGAAGGAGGGCCTGGAGAAGGGGTGTAGGGCTAGCACCGCTTGTCTCTGGGTAGACAGAACTGGAGCCCCGTCAGTTAGTTTGCACCCCAAGAGTAGAGTCCAAGCCCCCAAAGGTATCACCTGCTGTCCTCTTTGTCCTTCCCAGAAGCTGCAGAAGGCCTCTTGCACACCGCAGGGCACAGACACAGGCACTCCCTCTACTCCTCAGCAGATGCCCATTTCAGAGATGTGGAGACTGAGCCCCAGGGCAGGGGTGGAGCCCCTGCTGGCCTGGGTCAGAGCTGCTGCACTGGCTCCATGGTTCAGCCTTTTCGTTGGAGGAGGAAGAGGAAAGCACGGCTACCAGACCTGGCACCCTGCTCTGTGCCTCTTGACTGGCTCCCAGCCCCCAGTTCTTCCCTCTCACCCTCTCCTGCCTCAGATTGCCTCCCTCCGACTCTAGCTCCCCACTTATTAGGCAGGGCCCAAGCATACCTGCTGGCCCATGCCATGCCCCACCTTCCTCTGGGTTCCAGCCCTGGCGCTGCCCCACTACCCATGGTTTCCAGCTGTAGCAAAACCCTGCAATGGGAAGGAAACTCCCAACTGTAGGGCCTGTCCTCCCTGGGACCTCCCCACCATCTAGGTGGGGGCCATGTCTCTGGGGCCCATGGTGCCTGCAGGAGTCAGCCACCCATTCCCTGGGGGGCTGCACAATGAGTACAGCCTCACCCACAACTCTGCACCAGCCACCTGTGGATCAGATTCCTGGCTCTGGGGACCTGAGGTCAGGAATGGAGCCCCTCTGGGCCAGGTGTCCGCCTCTGGGCTGAGGCTGTGCATTCAGGTCTGGGGACAGGCAGGCTACTCTGTGACCTTACCTTGGTGGCTCCTAGTCGTAGTGACCCTGGTAGTACTCTGGCAGCAGGTCTGTGTTAGCAGACTTCCCTGGCTGTGCCTTCGTCGTGGCTGTTCAGGGATGCTGAAGCAAGGGACCCTTCCAGTGCACCCCCCCAACACACACACGCACGCGCACACACACACACACACACACACGCACAGTCTTTGCCCTGGCCCCCACCCCCGCTGCCTCAGGACAACACTCTGGACTATTTTGGCAGCCCCCACACACTCACTTTCCCAAGTTGACACCTTCTGTGTCAGCAGGCAGCCAGGAGGTGTGAAGGTGCCCGAGGTTCGCTGGTAATGGGAACCCTGCCTGCCTTCCCGCCCGCACTCCCACAGCCTGACACCCCAGGTCCCAAGGGGCCTTGGGAAGGACCACAGGGAGACCTCAAGGTGGCTTCATGCCAGGCCCTGCTCCCAGCCCTGTGCTACCTGCTCAGGGAGAAAGAGGGGGCGGAATTCCCAGAGTGATTTGTGGCAGCAGGGAGCGGTTGGTGTGGTGAGAACTTGTGCTCAGTCACCAGGGTGGGCTGGACGGGGACAGTGCCTGCCCTCACCCTCTGCAGGCCCAGGGCCGGGTGAGCTTGAGAGGCAGCTCTGGCTCTGGCTCCCACCTGACTTCGGGGACACTGGCAGTACCAGGCTGGCCCAGCCACAACAGCACTGACCAGCTGAGCCACAGGCTCCAGGGACAGAGGAGAGAGGGTGGGGTGCCCAAGTCTGAAGCAGCTGGGCGACCTTATTTGGGCTCCCTTGCCCCGGGACAGCCTGAGTCCTAAGGCCACGCCTCCTGTCCCCTCCCTGATTCAGGGCCACAGCTGTGGAAAGACTTCCGTGGTCACCAGGACCCGCATCCCAGCACCGTGTCATGCAGGCCCACCGACTCCAGCTCCCAGATGCGCTTGGTGCGTCCTTTCTTGGCTCTTCTCGGTACACGCAGGAGCAGCTGCTCTCTCCCTCTCAGGACAGAGCCTCCGATCCCAGAAAGCCCTTCAGATTCTTCCTGGAGGCCCCGCTAGCTCTGGCCCTTTGGAGGCAACTACTACATCCAATCACGTTCTCTTCGTGGGCCGAACACCCAAGCCCTTTAGCTATTTTGCTGGTGACCAGGCTTTAAGCCCCTCACAGACTCTCCCCTGAGCTAGGGTTGTCCCTAAGCCTCATCACCCATAGCCCTGGTTCGCCTTGCACCTTAGGTGTGGCCCATGCTGCCTGGGGAATGGAAGCCCTCCGCTCTTCGGCAAATATGAGGGAGGCCAGCCACAGGACCACTGCTCTGTGTTAAAGCACTCTCCCAAGACAGGCTTGATGGTACACACCTGGGACCCCAGAGATTTGGGAGGCCGAGGCAGGAGAATCACAAGTTCAAGGCCAACCTGGTCCATTTAGGGAGACTTGGTCTCAAAAAACAAAAAAAAAAAGCCCAGGGCGTGGCTCTGTGACAGTGTTGCCCAGCACGTGTTAGGCCTTAGGTTCAATTCTCAGGACGTGGCAGGGAGGGGGCACAAGTGAATTTAGAGGGTTTGTTTAGGTTCATCCTCTGTAACAGTTAAGTTTGAGGCCAGCCTGGGCAATGCAGGGTGACTGCTATCTCAACAAAAGTAAGTAATTATGTAAATAAAATAAAGAGCTCTCCCGGAGACCAATGGCACGGGCATTTCCTCTGCATGTTACCAGCCAAAACACAGGTCTAATATTAAGGAAAAAAGATGAACAGAGGTGTAATAAATGTTGTGTGGCAACTCGCAGTGTCAGCCACACACGTGAAGTCCACACACTCATGACCTCGGGGCCCTGCCCAGCGCCTCCCTTCTCAGGCGCGGTGAACTTACGGGTACCCAGCGCCCAGCTGGAACCCTCCTTCGCAACGGGTTGGTCAGGCGCCGAGAGAAGTGGGGAGAAGGCCCTGTCGGTGGGACCCACGCCAGGCTCGTCTGCTCTGAACCCAGCGTAGGTTCTGGCACGGAGAAAGCCAGGCTCCATGCCCACACGCAGGGGGGTGCCCTGTGTGAGGATCCAGGCTGTGGCAGGCCAGTTGGGCACCCAGGGCCAGGCCCTCTCACACGAGCAGCTCCTTCTGAGACTGCACTGTAGCCTTGCCTAGGCTCACCTGGCAGCGGCAGGACCAGGCACCTGACTTCTCCTGCTTCCTCTGCCCTCCTGCTGTGGTAAGGTGGCCTGCCAAGGATGACCCTAGACCAGGTCCCAGAGGAGAGAGGCCAGAGATGGTGGGGGGGGTCCCCCAAGGCCTGAGGCTGGATGGTCCCAGGAAAGGAGCCGATCTCTTTCCTTCCACCAGGGCCAGAGCTGAGAAGACAGCACCCTTGTCATCAGTCTTTTTTTACTGGCTTCTGCTGTCCCAAGCTTGCTATCAGCCTAACACCAGCTAAACACTGTGCCAGGCACTGTCTTATTTACCCTAATTATCGCAGTACCAGAATCCCCATTTTATAGGAGAGAAAACTGAGGGTGAATTTCCCAAGTTGGGGAGTTAGGTCTCTAAACCAGGCCCCTGAGACTTGGCGCCAGCTCTAACACAGGTGACCCTGTCTGCCAGGACCTGCGGGGTAGCTGCTTTGGTCTCTCTCCTAATGATGAAGGTGCCACACTGCACCTTAGGCTTCAGGAGCCTGGCTGAGGGGCCAGCGGACAGCCAGGGCCACAGCAAGCCCAAGTGCCATCTGCCAAACCTTAGGCTGTGACATCCCACAGTCAGCCTAGGCCCAGGCTCTGAGCCAGGCCAATCCAAGCCAAGGTTGAAGCAGGCCAGCCAGCCCAGAGAGGGAAGGGTAGTGGGTACCATGCACAGGGCACATGCTTATTATTCATCCATGTTGCACATGGGGCTTCCCTATAGACTGGCTCTATAGATGTGCAGTGCAGGACGGTGGCGGTGGTGGTATGTTCTGGATCTCTGGAGATCACTACCTTAGCAGAGACCACAAAGCTATTCCTCCACTGCATATGCAGCTGCTTGGCTCTACAAAAAACTAAAAATACAGCAGAGAGGCATCAGTAAAGGATGGACTATAGTAGGCAATTCACAATGGAGTATCTGAGTTTTCTTGCAATGGAGTATTATACAGTGGTTAAAATGTGTGGTCAGGGTCAGAGATACAGCTCAGCTGCACAAACACCTGCCTGGCAAGCACAAGGTCCTGAGTTTAATTCTCAGTACCAAAATGAAAAAGAAAAGAAAGAAACATCAATAAAAAAAAAACACACTGAAATTCCAGAGTGCAGTCCAAGCTTTCTCTGTACAGGGGTGTCAAAGGGTAGGGGAAGTGACTGACTTCTAACACCCTGTATGTACGGGTACTATGGCTGATGACAATTAATTGTATAATTTCAAATGACTAATTGAGGGGGACCTCAAATGTTCCTAGCACGAAGAAATGGTAAATGTTTGGGGTGGTGGATAGAGGTCAGTTCCCTGATGTGATCACTCACTGTATCCATGCACTGGAATGTCAGCAGCACCCTGGCAGTATGCACAATTATTTGTCAGTTACAGTGACACCTCTGTTCATGAACTTAATTTGTTCTATGGTTTTGGGAAAGATGGCCATCTTTGTGTCCATGCAGGAAAGATGGTCATGGTCGTATCTGTCACCCAGTGCCATTTGCAAACAAAAACAAAATTTGCCAAATGCTTGTTTGTGAAACAAACTGCTTGCAAACCGAAGTGTTCCTGAACAGAGGTACCACTGTAGATTGTTTTGAAAGCCATGTCTGTGGCACCTGATGGGTACTGTTTTCTACTCTCAGGTACATGTGAGTTCATTCCTTGACAGGTAATATGTCAAGAAATTTATAATGCTGTGTGGGTGGCCCTGAAGCAAGGCCAGCAGATTGCTGTAGCTGCTGGTTTCAAACAGGAGCCTAAAGAGAATTCTTTCTGTGATCTGTTGGCAATTTCAGAACTTTGGAAATGGAATGGTCAATTCATCAGAAAGAAATAGCAGGTGAGTGTGGCAGACTTTTGGTGGCCTGCAGGAGAGAGACCCTGGTGCCTCGGGACCTGCACCATGCAGTTGACTCGGGGTGCCGGGAGAACAAGGAGCTCCTCCCCTCTCTGAGGGGCAGCTGTGAGCCTGTCAGCGCGTGGGCTGAGAATCAAACATCTCGTGTCGTCCTGTCCCCTTTCCCGTGTCCCCCCTCCTCCCTCCCTTTAGCAAGTAGGAGCCAGTTAACTACACAACTTGTGATAAGATTGGCTTAAGCGCCTGCCTGGCAAGTGCGAGGTCATGAGTTTGATCCCCGGTACAAAAAAAAAAAAAAAAGATTGGCTATGTTACTTAGTATGAGCTCCCTGTATGCAAAGATGTGGACAACCATTTGGAAG
>PVJX010034550.1:0-18844 GCA_004027295.1 Dolichotis patagonum | reverse complement strand
GCACCTGCTAGCATTTATCGGTGGCCTTTGCCAAAGGAAGGTGGCGCCTTTAACCCGCAGCCAGCCTCCTGTGGGCCCCCAAGGTGGTGCCCCCTTTGCTGCAAGAAATCGGGGCCCTGAAGAGCAGGAGGGAGTGTCGCAGTGAGGCCCGGCTGGGGCCAGGCCCTCCTGTCTGACCCAGGGCTGTGCATTCCCTAGCAGATTTCTCTGCTTCACAACTCAGATGCCATTGAATGTGACATTTGAATGGGACACTTAAGTTACAAAAATGTCCCAAAGTGGCAACAATGAGCTAGACAGTTCAACTGGGGACATTTTCCTGGCATGCTTTGCCACTGAAAGTCAGACCTGCAGTCAGCGCGACGGTGACACCCAGCCTCTGGAGTTGGCCCAGCGGGCTTCCTTGGCTTAGCGGGACCCTTTGTTTTGATTGCTTTGCTTTTTGCCTTGCTCTGCTCCAGGGCGGTTTGCTTTGAATGGAAAACATAGTGGGGACCCCTGAGGGAGTTGTGTCCCCTTGCGGTCACTGTGGAACATGCTAGAAGACAGTGGTTTCTGGAAACATCAGCTCTCTGGCGGGACATGTGTGGTGTGAAGTGGACAGTCTTCATTTAGAGAGGACGACGCATTTTCTTACTGATTACTGATGCAGAAGTCAGAAATGGAGTCCTGCCTTCAGGGGCTGAAACTGTGTAAAAACATTAAGAAAGCAGCCTGGCGGTTTTCTCCAGTGCGTGTCAGGCCCGAGCTTCCGGCATAGAGGAGAAAGCAGTCGTCATGTGTGAGGCAGGGGACTGAGGTTTGGGCCGTCCCGCCCCTAAGCATTCAGAAGGACTTTGCCCGGCCCATCCTGAAACCCAGAGGTTCCGGCTGGAGGTGAAGTCATCCGGGTCCAGAACCAATCAGATCCTGCGGTGTGAAGGTCCGCAGAGCTTGGGACCATAGATTTTGACAGGCAGCTGCACGTGGGGCTTCCGTTCTCTCTTGAAGGATTTTTAGATTTCAACGTAAAGCAGTTTACAAGTTAAGCAGCAATGCAGAAAAATACATATTGAGAGTTGAGGGGAATAAAATAAAACTGCAGTAAAAAGCATGCTAGCAAAATAAGCAGGAGTGACTCCTGGAAAACATACTTTAATTCCAGGCACCCACAGATCTTTATCTTTTTTTCTTGTGGTTTTTCCCCCCTTAAGGTCGCTGGAGGATCTAGTGGCGACCTGATTGATTTCACAGAGCTATCAGCCTCAGGACCACACGGAACCCTTCCAGAGCGAAGGGTTGTGGGAACGCGGTAAATCCCAGAGTCCAGGAATCGGGCAGAAAGGAGCCGAAGAGCTTGCTTCCCTCCCTCTGCAGTGGCCACTGCAGTCTGAACACCCCGGAGACCCTGGGACACTAGGGACAACTCTTCATGCCGAGCGTCTGGCACTTCTGCTCTTCAGAGACTTTCCCAGGGGACCACTGATGACAGAGCAAGTGTGAGGCAGCCCAAAGCTGACCTTGAAGCGTGTCTGGGGTGTGGCTGTGGTCATCAGTCTAGAGGCGGCGCCTGAACTCCCGGAGCAGGACATGGGCCTCGGGCATGGGCTCCAGCTGCAGCCTGGGAAGTGCGTAGGGTGGAGGATGGAGGCCTGAGGGGCGTCACCCAGGTCCCTTTGGGGTCTCAGCATGCGGGTGGGGACTCCCTGCTGCCAGCCGTCACGCCCTCCTCTCAGGGTGACCTTCCCCTCGCTCCCAGCACACGTGCACCGCCTTGCTGCTCAGGGTCAGCGCGGAGCCCAGGAGTCTCTCCTGGATGGGGCCAGGGCCCTGGGCCAGCGAGTGTCGGTGAGGGTCACACAGTGCAGAGCTGAGCCCCCTGGTGCCGCTGTGTGTCTCCCAGGGCGGGTCACCCAGTGACCTGGGTTCCTCACCGCTGTGCTGAGAAGTCGCCATACCACCAGCAAACGCAGTGGCCTCTCCTCTCCAGCAACCACCCTGGGTCTCCTGTGATCAGCTGTGACCTCTAGACACCCAGGCCTTCCAAGATGGGCCATGCTGTGGTTTGCACAGTGCCTTTGCTCATGAAGAGGGCATGGGAGGACACTGTGAGGCTTCCTGATCCGTTCTGATCCGGCCATGGTGACAGATCCGGCTCTCACAGAGAAACCACAGCAGTTCCAGGGAGGGACAGCCCTGTACAGATGGAGCAGGATGTGTGTGACATCAGCTGGGAAGAGAAACTGCCACTCACATGGCTGGCAGTGTGCCCTAGGCGGTGTGATCAGGAAGAGCAGTAGGTTGTAGAAGTCTTTACATGTGTGACAGTGAAAGACACGTTGCCACTCATTCTGCTCACTCCCAGCACACGCGTCCCATCCCATCCAGCCTGCCGCTTCCTGCAGCAGCTCTGGAGTCCTCTTTCCTGAGAGTCTCCAGTTGAGCTGCCACAGCTGCCTGACATCCTGAATGGATTCGAAATGTTTCCCTTTCAGGGTCATTTCCGCTTTGAAGAACCAGGAAGTCCTAGGGTGCCAGATATCACAAATAAGGCAGATGAGGACCCAGCGCGTGTTTTCACAAGCTGCCTTCGGTCGGAGGGCACGGGGCAGCAGTGGCAGTCACCTTAACTTTGATCGCACCTCATAAACGCCCTCAGGAAAGAGGCCCCCAGAGCTGCTGTGGGAGGCGCCCACAGCAGTGGGGTAAGCTTGTTGCAATGGAGGGAGAAATGAACAAGTCAAAGCAAGGATATATTAATTTGTATCAAAATCACAAAGTCTCAATTCTTTATGCACTTCCATGGTCTTCATTGGTATGGGTAAGACTGGGATTTGGGTTTTCTCTTTCTGTTTTCTGAATTACGAGTGTGATGTCTCAGCAGTGACTCCGGACGGGGAACACCATGCAGGGTTTGCTGATCAGATGCTGACTTGCTGTGGTCTAAATGTTGAACTTCCTGTTTCTGTAAACTCACACTGTTAAGTATTCCAGGAGTTTAAAATGCGTGTCCAGGGGTTCAGCTGAGCTGCTCATCTTTCCTTCAAGTGGCAGGTGAGGTCCTGGTTCTGGCATAAAAGCTTCGAGTCAGACACTGAATTCTTCAAAGATACTGAAAGCACTGCTTTGCAGACTGTATTGTGTGTATTTGTTGGGTTCGCCTCCTTTACTTGGTGACCCTCAAATGTAACTTGTATTTCTGAAAAACCTTAAGCGTATTTTACATTTCCCCTTTGGGAGTCTGTGCCATCTCCAGGACCCTGAAGTGGCTTTCACTGAAGTTGTGATCAGAGAGGCAGGGTGCCGAGGTGTCCTGTCCACTTTAGAAGTGGCTCTGTAGCCGTGGACATTTGTCCCCCACAATCGTGCCCTTCACCGCTGGAGTTTTCTAAAATAATCTTATTTTTATACTTGTATGTTCCACTGATTGCAGATGTGTGCCATCGAGAAGGAAATAACCCTGTTGGATTATTTGAATAAATACTACTTCTAACTTGTTGGGCTTGGGACTTTTTTTGAAGCTCGTTTCAAGTCTCACCCTAGAAGTTGCTCCCCATGACGCGTCGTGGGCGGTTATTTCCACGGCATCCAAGTGGGTCCTGGACAAAGCCACGTGGAGCAGGGCTCAGGCCCAGTGACGAGGACCCACAACATGCTAGGGACCTTGAGGGACTGGAAGCCACACAAGGAGGACCACCTGTGGAAACAAAACTGAAAAGCTGGGTGTGGTGACCACCTGTGTAACCCCAGCACTCCAGGAGGCCGAGGCAGCAGAGTCACCAACTTCAAACTCAGCTAGTGAGACTTTATCTCAAAATGCGAAATACTTTAAAATGCATTGAAAAGGCACAGAGAGCTGGTCTGAAGGACTGGGTGGGACAGCCAGCCCCATCTTGGGGACTGACAGGACAAGGCTGGGAGTGGCTGGCTGTAGTCCCTGGGGCCCCGGGAGGACAGAGCTGGAAGAGTGTGCATGCCGGGCTGGGAGCCAGCTCTGCCCCCTCCAAGGTCTCCTCTTACCCTGAACTCACCCATCTGCACCCCAAGCCTGGCGTGCGGTGAGGACCCAGCCGAGCCCTGCCTTGGTTATGTTGAGACCAGGTCTCACAGAGTTGCCCAGGCTAAGCCTGAACTTGTAACCCCCCTGCTTCAGCCTCCTAGAGTGCTGAGATTTCAGGACTGTACCAGTACGCCTGGCTACACTTTTTGACAGTGCCCAGATAAGAAAGAAAAAACAAAGCTATGTAAACCCTTCAAGCCTGGTCAGGGGTGGAAGCAGCGGTTCCCGGAGAAACCCAACGGGATACTCTCTCTAGTAACCAGGGCGAGGCTTTGGTTTCTGTTTTGTTTTCCAAGCTCCAGTCCAGGAGTCCCTTCTCCCTCCCGCCCTGAGCCCTGGCAGCCTCGCAGGTGTGATTTCATGGCTCTGACACTAGGTGGTGCTGTCGGGATGCTTTGTGGCCCAGCTTCATGCTTTTGGGGCGTTTTTTATAGGCATTTTCTCCTGATATTTTTGGCTTTCACGGGCAGCCTTTATCATGTGCCCACGCGTGTGTGTACATGTGCGTGGGTGTAAACCAGGTCCCAAGGATGCCCACTCCTCCGTGTGCTGCTTACACAATCAGACAGGCGTGACCCCCAAAATCTGCAGGTCCAGCCCCCGGCAGGGAATCCGAGGCAGGGCTGTCACAGATGCCCAGCCGCTCCTGTGAGTGGCACGGTGCAGATTCAAGAGGGCAGGTGTCTTGGTTACTGGACCTCAGGTCTCAGCCTTTATACTAGGCCTTTATAAGGTAAAAGATTGGAAGTCGAAAGGAAAACCATTTTTTACGAGTCGAGCATTAAAAATATGCTACACCCGAGTATCACAGGACAAAATATTAGGGCAAATGCTTGTGCGGAATCAAAGGATGGAAACCGACGTCACCGGGCAGCAAATCCGCAGGCATCTTAAGACGCAGAATTGGAATGGCTGAGGACAGAGGTGACTGGGGCGGGGTCTTTTGTGCTAGTTACTGTCAGGCCCTCGGGAGGGACCTGGCTTCCTACTGCTCAGCGCTACGCACAGGCGACTCCATGGGGATTCCCAAGGCCCCCGTGCTGTCCCGGGGCTGCTGTGCATCTCTGCGGCAAGCTCGTCAGCCATCCTGTGGCCGGGTTTGGTTGTCCCAGGAGCAGGGTCCCTTAGCGTGGCTGTCGGTCCTGTCTGGGCCCAGGCTGAGAGGGGGTGAGTAAGGACTGGGGTGCAGTGCCGGGTGTAGCCCTTCGGATCACGTCTGAGCAACAAGGAGATGGAGGAGGAGTGGGCCTCAGGGTGACCTCAGCTGAGTCCCACTGAGTTTAGTCTGACCTGGCCTCCAAGGGAGGCCTTTCGTCCCAAACCCTAACTATGTTGTTTTCTAGGGCGCTGTGTCTGCAGAATTCTCAGAGGCAACAAAGTCGCAAATGAAAATATACTCAGAAGACTGAGGCAGGAGGGTCGCTGCAAGTTCAAGGCCAGCCTGGGCTAAACAGTGAGTTCGGGGTTAGCCTGGACAACGTAGCAAGAACCCGTCTCGAAACTTGAGTAAATAAAAAGGGAGATGTACAGCAAAACCAAGGACAAAGCAAACTCACCTGTAACCGAGAAACGTGATTTTAACCGTCCTGATGTTTACCAAGGATAAGGGAGGGCTAGTCTGCAAAGCGGTAGACAGCTGTAGCCGAGAGCTCTGGTTCCAGTCTCCTCTGTAATCTGACTGCAAATACAGCTGTGGATGGAAGCAGGAGATTTAAAACAGCCACAGCTGGGATTTTGATGAGAGTCCACCGTGGCCAAGCAGCAGTGGTTTCCTTCAGTAAAGTCGTTGAATTCACTGAGATGATGGCAGTTAGGTATTTCAAACATACACATAAAAATGAATAAGGTAACACTGAGAATGTCCCTCACGTCACTGGTGGCTCCCTGGAAACGCGTCTCCCAGGGCTGGGGGTGCCTCAGCTCCCTGAGCCACAGACCCTGGGGTGCCCCCGTGGGAGGCGGAGTTGCACCCCACCACCGAGAGCCCCCACATACCAGCAGCAGCGGCTCCCAAGGAGACGCGGAAGGACCGAGCCAGCGCCCCGCCCGAGCGCCTCCTGCAGCACTGATGGCACCTGGGGAGGTGGACCCGGCTCAGCTTCCTTCCTGGGGCCGAACCTGCTGCGGGGACCCCGGGGTCAGCGGCTCTGTCTGCTCCCGGCCCGGACACAGAGGCCCAGCCGTGGAGGCGCAGCCCTGACTGCGGACCCGGAAATGAGGTCCATGGCGGCACCGTCCATGTCGCGCACCTGTGTCCAGAGACGACGGGGCTTGGGAAGCCCACAGGCGACAGCAGCAGCCCAGCACAGGGTCTGGCCCTGGGCGCCTTCCGGGCGGGGTGGTCCTGGGGCAGCTGGAGCCCAGCCTGGGTTGGCCCCTCCCTGGGCAGGAGCCACACAGGGGTCCTCACGGCGCCCCTTGGAGCTCTGACATGAGGGGGTCGGGGGCTTCTGCTGTCACTGGTGGTCAGGGTGGGCCGGGTCCCCAACGCTGGCTCTCTATGGCTGAGTGGACACATATGGGCCCTGGGTGATCACAGCTGGAGCACCACAGGTGCACCCCCTCTGGGGAGCCGGGTCCCTGTTTTCCCATCCTCCTGTCCTGGCACCACCAGGAGAACTGCCCAGAGCAGGATCTGCTCAGCACCTGGGCCCCGCTCCTCTTCTGGCGTCCTGGGAAGAGGAGGCAGGGCTGGGGCTGGGGGGTCTGGGGTCAAGTGGACAGCAAGGTGGGGCAGCTGTGTCTGCAGGGTCACCAGGAATGGTCAGCACTCCACCACAGGACGGGGCAGCCCTTCCTCGGAGCTGCAGGCCACGAGGGCCTCCATGTGCTCCGGGGCCTGAGCCCCTGCAGGTGACCAGCCACACGGGGAGGGTGTCGGGGCACCACCCCCAGCCTGGACAAGGGCTTGACCCATGTCACCTGTGTGAACAGATTTGGAACCAACCAAGGATCAAGGTCATGGAGCCCCACTGTCTGTCGGAAGTGGGGTCTGCAGTGGGTGGGGGACAGGGACGTTGCTCCAGCCCCACCCTGCCACATTCTCCCTCGAGGCTGGAACCCCCAACCCCAGCTGGGAGCAGGCAGTGCTGAGGTGGCCTCTGCATTTCAGAGTGTGTGTAGACAGCACCCCAGTCCCCATGTGACTGTCTTGTGTGTGTCCCCTGAAAGTGTCCTGCTCTCCCAGGTCCTGAGCCCTCCTCTTGGTCCTTTCTAGGCCCTGCAGTCCCCATACCCCAGGCTCCCTCACAATGGGTCTGGGCCTCTCCTGCCTGAGGACCCAAGCCCTGTCCGGTCCCTCATCCTCCCTCTTGTAGGTCTCCTGCCAGGAGGCCAGGGTGACCTGTGGGTTATAGCCAGGCTCTGGGAGGGGCAGGAGCAAGCCTGGGGCCGCCGTCTCCAGCCTGGGCTCAGTCACATGGCCTGGGGCACCCGAGGATGTCCTCCAAGGATGACACGGCTCACACAGCACTGTCCCCCCGGCTCCTCTGCCTGGCACCAGCTGTCACCTGCTGCCCAGCCCCTGTCCTCATGGGCATCTTCAGGCAAGTGCATGTTAGACAGACTCAAAACCCAGAGACATCGATCCAGGCAGCAGGCTTTATTAGCAGATAGGAGGGTGACGAGGGAAGGGCGGAGCCTGGGGGGAGTGGCAGGAGTGGGCCAACAGTTGCCTCTTGGAAGCCTGGTGAACCTGGGTTGCAGGCTAGGCTGCCGGGCTGAGCTCTGAGCTCTTGCGACTGGAAATCAAGTCGCTGTCCCACTCCTGCTGGTCCCCACAAGCTGCTGCGTAAAAGGCGGACAGTGCATCTCGACCTCTGCTTGCCGAGCATCTGCTCAGCGGCTCCCTCACACCAGCAAGACCCTCAGGAGGGGCCCGGGGCCTCCGCACCTAGGAGCTGGGTTAGACGGGGAACGTGGCGAGCTGGCGCCGGGCCTGGCCCAGCCGCCGCAGCCGCTCCTTCAGGAGCCTCCTCCGCTTCCTGGTGCTGGTGCGCTCCCTCAGGAGCCAGGCGCAGGCCTCCGGGTCCTGCAGCAGCTGCAGCATGGCGTTCTGCAGCCGCAGGCCGAACAGGTGCAGCGTGTAGTACTGGATGACCAGCGGGATGTGCCTGCCCAGGTTGTCTCTGACCCCCTGGAAAGCAAGGGCAGTCCTCAGTGAGGTCGTACAGGAGGGGACCCTGATCGGGCCATGTGAGCATTTCAGGACCCAGGGCTCCGAGGAGGGAGACCCTGGCCTGGGTTCCCAATCAGCGTTCTCGGCGCTGTGGACCCCGGAGGACCCCTCGGGGGTCACAGTAGCGAAGGCCTCTCTCCCTGGCTTCCCGACCATCACCTGGGTGCTAGAAGGAAGAAGCGGAGGCGTGCTCTGCCACACTGAGGGCCTCACAGGCGCCGGCACCCAGGGGACACCCACACCTTCCTGTCTGGGTCAAGCCTTGGGGTGTCTGGCAGCAGGCTCTGGGCTGTGACAGCCCCAGGCAGGAGCCCGAGTCCCCACACCTCTTCCTCTGTCCATCTGTCCCCTGCACTCGCCCTTTCAGACACACATTGACCTCAGGGCTGTGACACGTGCTGGTGGCCCATCAAGTTCGGCTGCCCCTCTGTGACTGAATGTCCTCCTCTGGGATGCAAGGACAGCATAGTCACTGACTGCCCTGAATGGAGAACCACAGAGAGCACGGTGAGGGCCACCTGCTCGAGAAGAAGCCAGGCAGGTGACGAGCACCAAGGGACAGTTCTGGTGGGGTCAGCAAGAGGAAGCAGAGCAAGGGAGCCAGGCTGGCCTGTCCCCGAGGGCCACAGAGGACAGGACACAGGGCGCTGGCAAAGGGCAGCTCCCAGGAGCAGGCCGTGTGGAAGTCCCACGTGCGTAATTGGACAGAGCTGTCCGCAAGGACTCGGCCACTGCACAGAATTCTGACTCGCGTGACCTCAGGGCCACAGCTGGAGGACACTTCTCGGAGACCTCAGCCAGCCCTGCACTGAGGGGTCCCTGAGGGCTCTGATCCCCGAGGCAGGGCCTGAGGAGGGGGTGGGACTCCGTGCTAACAGGACAAAGTGGGGCAGTTTTGGGTTCGGGAAGGAGAGTTCTGCAGAAGCCGGGGACGGAGCGGGCCTGCAGGGTAACAGGAAGTGATTTCGTGTCCCTGAGTCATGGCGCCTGAAAGCGGTCAGGTGGTGAAATGTATCTCTTGTCCTTTGTGCCACCGTAAAGACAAGGAAGGAAAGGGCACAAGAAAGGACAGCACAGGCCATGACGAGCTCCCGGTCAGGGACACATGGAGGAGGCGGGAAGTGGCACCTGGGTTGGGGTTGGCAGACAGCAGAGCTCAGGGCTCGGGGCTTCTGGTGGTCACTCCGGTGTCACTCCTGCTGATCCCCAGCCCTCAGGGCTACTGAGCTAGCCTTGCTGCAGGCCAGGGCTCCGGGTGGCCCCGCCCTGCAGCAAGGCCACCTGGGGCATCACAACCTGTGTACCCACAATGTGCCTTTTGCAGCCCAAAGCCCGGCCTCACGGCAGCTGACGGAGCTGCCCAGAGAGGCCCCTGTCCACCTGCGCAGGTCCCCATGTTGGCCGGCTGCCTCCTCCACCCACCTAGCCACATGCAGCTGTGGCCAGCAGGGGTGCGGCCCGCGCTCTGCCAGCGCCCACGGTGGCTTCCAGGTGGGGCCGAGGTCTGCACCACCCTTACCCCCGGGAGGCTAAGTCCTCGTTCTGGCAGAGGCAAGCTGCTTCCGGGGACATACAGCTGGGTGACGCCACCTGCACCTGCAGCCCGGACACAGGAGCTGCAGAAGGGAAGAGGGCGAGACCCTCGTCTGCGACATGAGCGCGCACCTGGCAGTAGGCGTTCACGTGCTGGATCATCTCAGCCACCGTAGAGTCCTTGGAAGGGGAGCTGAACGCGCTCCGTGACTGGAATGCGGCTGCCTTCTCCCTGACCTGCTGCAGCGCGCCCTGGTACACCTGGTCCTGGCAGTAGATGACCTGCTCCATCTGGAAGTGAATGCGGATTGCTGCCTCCGCCGCTTCTTCCTGAGCCAAGTGGAGGTCTTTGATTTTGTTCTGCAGGAAGAGACAGATGAACCCACAGCTGCAGGGAATAGGTCAACCGAGAGCCGGGAGCAGGGGCGCCCCAACCTGAATGTCCCCACGCCCCGGGCTGGGCCCTGTCCATTATGTCTTCAGCCGGGACTCAGTTTCTCTCTTTGCTCCCTGTGGGTTTGCTATCTGAGGGGAGGTGACAGAGTCACCCAGGGAGCACACAGGGACAGGAAGGGCTCAGCTGGGCTCAGCCCCACCCCACAACATCCTGTCCCTGGCTTTCAAGGTGACCAAGGAGGACGACTCTGTCCAGAAAGTGCCCACACCCTCCACCTCACAGGGCCACAGTGTGCCCCTCGGTGCCAGGTGGGTCCTGACCATGTCTCCACTGTCTCTGCACCTCAGGACACGTCACTTGTCCATTCAGGGCTGCAGGCCATCAAGGTACCGCCCTTGGCCTCCGGCTGGAGGCAGCAGAACCCGGGTGCCCTCTGTGTCGGGAGCCCCATCCTGCCTGCCAGGGCCCCATGGGGAGACCATGGGGAAGAGGCCCAGGCGAGCCCCGCGTCCTCTCCTCCAGGGGCAGACAGGATGCGCAGAGGCCTCAGCGCATGAGAGGTGCGCCCTGCTGCCAGGTCATTTCTTCTGTCCTCATGGCACGTCCTGGCGTTTACCTTGGAGGTATCGTGCAGATTTAAAAACTCGCTGAAGTTCTTTTCAGAAACCGCTGTGAAGGCATCGCGAACCAGATCTGATCAGACAGGGCAAAGCAGGTAAGTGTGGATGGCTACAACACGCCTGACTTAAAAGGCCAGGACTCTGGCTTCTGTCCCTGCCCTGCTGCCCTCCCACCCCTCCCATCCCCTGAGGAGCACACCCTGAGCCCTGTCGCCTTGAATAGCCATGAAGGACTGGGCTTTGCCTAGCAGGTGGCACATGTCAAGAAGAGGTGAGCAGAGGATGAGACTCGGCAGCCTGGGGGCTCTGGCTCAGCCCTGGCCGCAGCGATGCTCAGGGGATTCACATCGGCTGCAGGCATTTTGGCCCTTCCTGGCTCCTCAGCAGAGCCTTGGAGAGCAGAAGTGACCACGGGCATGAGGCAGAGTGGCCTGGGGCAGAGACGCGCAGGTGTGCTCTGGATGTGTCGGGACAGCTCCACAGGCCTCGGCATGTGGAGGTGAGCGTGGTGGCCCTGGGTGCCTGGGATGACCCCAGTCACCAGATGGACAGTGTCAGATCAGAAGGGGGGCAGGGGTGGGCCAGAGCTGTCACTCCATGGGGCTGCAATGAGGCCTCCCCGAAACCCCCAGGCAATCAAGGTCAGACGAAGCCTGGGTACCCTGGGAGGGCCCTGCAGCCCCACTCCACTGACACCGGGCCAGGACACATCTTCATGACACACCAGGGCTGTTGTGACACACCAGGACAAGACCCTGCAGCACACCGCTGGCCGGGGAATTACCAAACCCGAGCAGAGGGCAGCGGGACCCTGATTTACAGAGGGTCATTCAGGACTTGGGATGGAGCTATGAACTTGGGGACAGTCCTGGGGACTGAGCCAGGGGTGCACCAACCCCATATGCTGGCAGAGCCGTGACCGATGGGGCCCCAGGCTGGCCCCCAGGCAGCAGAGAACAGGTTTGCGCTGCCTTGGCTCCCTGCCCCCGGAGCTGTGCTCACCGGTGACCTCGTGCAGCAGGGCCATGGCCGGCTCCTCCAGGCCCTGCAGAAGCTTTTTCATGATGGTCTCAAACGTTCGGTAGTTCACGAACCCGGGCAGCTCTCTGCCACGATGCTGGCTTTCAAATTTCCAGACATCTCTTTGTAAACCCTCGTAACCTGCAGCAGGAAAGGGGCGGTTGGCATGATTTTACAAAGCAAATTTAGAAAAACCCCATAAATCCCAGATAACAATCTCCCCCTCTAAAATAAATCTTGATTTGTTTCAAGGGACAACTTCCCTCGTTCTGCAGTGAAGAAGGCAGTGTCAAGACAGTCAGCTCCGCAAGCCCGGCTGGCACCTGGGACCCGGGAGCAGCGCTGGAGGGTGGCATCTCTGAAATGCCACCTGATTTTACCAAGTGCAAAGGACCCGGATGGCGAATGCTCCTCACCCAGAACCAGGGCCTCTAGAATGCAGGATGACCGTGAGCACCAGCAGGAGCCACCTGCAGGTCACCTGCCCTGAACTGAGGCAGGGGCAGGGACACAGGTCATGGGCACCCTGGCGTGGGACACGGGCTGAGGGAGACCCTGTCTCCCCTTCTCCACTGGAAATTCACCATCGAGGTTCGCTCACAGACAGTAAACGCAGTCTGTTAAGGCAGTGATCGCAGGACCCTTGGCATGTTCACAGAGCCGAGCAAGCCCTCTGCTTGTCAGGCGCCCCAGGCCACACCCACAGGCCCCTCCCCGCCCCCTGCCACCTTGCTGCAGCCCTGCAACCCCTCCTGTGCTTCCTGTGCCCGTGGGTCCCTGTTCTGCACGCTTCACAGGCAAGGAGCCTCAGGGTGCACGCTCCCCTGTGGTGGTCCCTCTCATCCCACCTTGGGGCCTCAAGGCTTAGCCTCCCTCCGCCGGGGTCAGTGCTTCTGGGGCTGAATATATCACACCCAACGGTGTTACAGGCTCCGGCGTGTCGCCCACAACTCCTGTGCTCAGAATGTCACTGTGCCAGAGACAGGGGCTCTAAACAGGAGGCAAGTTGAAAGGAGGTCGCAGCATGGCTCCAGCGGGGCCTCTGCTCCTAGCTCGGAGAGCAGGGAGCTCACACGGCCCACCTGGAGCGGGGAGCACAGATTCTCACAGCCACGATGGATGGCGACACCTAGTCAGCGTCTCCTAATGGTCAGCCAGTCTGGGACAACGGGCTCCTGCAGATGTGGATGGATCTCGGGGTGCTGCCGCCCTGGGGATGAATCTACTAATTCCATCAATGAATGTGCTGAGCATCCAGCTGGAGGGGCGCGTCACTGGGTACTCCTGGTTGCCCCTCTCTCTCTCCCTCTCTCTCTCCCTCTCTCTCTCTCATGTCTTCCCCAGTGCTCTGCTTCCTACCACCATGAAGAAAGCAGTTTCACCCTGCCACGCCAGTCCACCATGATGCTTCTGCACTGGAGCCCGCTGACCATGGACTGACCCCTCTGAAACCGTGAGCCTGGTAGAAACACCCACAAACACTCTCTGAATTGTGGGTATCAGCAACGGGAAAGCTGACCAACGCACTACGTGTCCCTTGAAATCAGTTACAGGTGGTTGTTGGCCTCATTGAGCGATAAGGAGCCAGTGTGGCTTCTGTGCTGACAGCTCCCTACTCCAGCCACGCTCCTCTGTGTCCCCACAGACCACACCGGATGCTGGACTGAGCCCTGACTCGCGGTGCAGTCTCAACGAGTCCCCCAAGGTCTGATGTTGAAATTCACCCAGGTGTGACACCGTTCAGAGGTGGTAATGACATCAGGTCGTGAGGACTGCACTTCCACAGAGACCACGGGCGGTAGAAGAGCCAGGGGGAGCTGCCCGTCGCTCCATGTGAGGACACAGCCAGACGTCACCGCCCTGGCAGCAGAGGCAGAGCCTCGGGCTCAGACACCCAGCGGCCAGCGCCTCCCCCTGGGCTCCGTCCGGCAGGCAGTGACAGCGCGCAAAGGCACCAGGCACTCACCTTTCTTAAAGTGGTCTCCGATCATGGAATTCCACTCTTGGAACTTCTTTCGGAGGAGGGCAATCAGCCGGGTGTCTTCCATGCCCACACTTTCCTCCCCATCAGCAAGAGCACTGATGTCCTGGTTAAACGCTTTGATTTTCTGCCGAGAAGAGAATGTCGCATCAGCAGGGATGTTCACGTGCAGGGTGGCGGTGGCGTGGAGGTCTCGTGGGCCTTAGGGAAGCTGAGCCACTCTCCCCCTCGTGGCCCCTCCAGCACAGGGAGGAAGAGGCTGTGGGACCGGGACACTCCATCCTGCCAGTCACCCTGGGGAGCCTGGTGAGGACCTTTCTGAATCCCTACCAGGAGCAGGACCCCTGCCTTCCGTCTCCCCGGTGCCCTTCTCAGTGCCCAGTGGCAGGGCGTGGGAGGAGCCCCGGGCTGGCGAGGATGGCACAGGCTGCCGGCAGGTGCAGTGCAGGCTCTCCGGCGCCAGCCCACGGCAGCCTCACCTCTATGAGGAAGAAGGTTTGTTCATGTTCGTCCTCTGGCATGTCCGCGGCGTACCTCCGCAGCTCCTCTGTTGCTTTCTGGTGATGCTCCCTTATTTTATTTTCCAGCAGCGGCAGAGATTTCTGGGGGGAAGAAAGAGAGAAGGTGAAACCTGTAAATATGGCCTCGGAGAGGAAGGGAGGCCCGAGAATGCTGTGCAGAGGGGCTGCTTGGTCCGTGGGGCACCTCGGTGTCCCCTCATGATCACCGTGGCAGAGAGCCACAGCAGGGCCTCCTCACCCCAGTGCCCAAGTCCCTGTGCCAGCTCCCGGCCACGAGCGTGCAGAGGTGCCTACCGCACAGTGCCCTGCCTGCTGAGGGCCACCGGGCCGGCTCTCAGGTGCCTCCCTCTGCAGGGGCGGCGGCCTGATGCTCTTGTCAGGAAAAGTGGCCTTTGGGACCACTGTAGATTTTACAACTTGTGCACTGTTTTCAACTGGGCGCAGCCAGCAGGGATTGTGTTTCCACCCCCGTGGCTGGCTGAGGGCACGGCCCACACTGGCCGGGATGTTAGCACTGTCCCTTCCCATGTGACGGGTGCCAGGTAGTGCAGGTCACTAGGAGGCTGAAGCCAGGGCGCAAGGGTCACCTCAGGCTCAAGCAGACAGCGTTGTGGATACCAGATTGGGCCTCAGGAAGAAAACCAGAGCTCAGGGTGAGGGACCGGTGCAGGGGTAAAAGACCAGCCCGCCTGGCTGGCTCAGGGCTGGAGTCCCACGGCAGTGCAAGCTCCTCCTGCTACGGCTGCCCTGGCGAGTGCCACCCTCGCCATCACACTGTGCAAGGCATGGCCTTGCTCTCCAATGAGCCTTAGGTCGGGGAGGAGGACCTCGGCCTTGGCACCGGGCGGAGAGGAGAGAAGGTCCCGTGAACACCAGTGCCCACGAGCTGCCTGCCGGCAGGTCTGCTATGTGCATTCTGGCTCTGCCCGGACACCTGCATCCCTGGCCGCAGCCCGGGCCTCCCCGCCTCATCCCGCAGGGTCACCAAGCACAGGAGCTGGTTGAGCCTCTCGGCTTAGCATGGCGTCCAGGTCCCCTCCAGGAGGACACAGGGCCGGTCCCGACTTACACAGATGTGCGTGATGAGCTCAGCGGACAGCCTCTCTGCCAGGCAGGGGACGGTGGCCTTTCCATCCTCCAGCAGCTCCCTGAGTGAGAGCAGAGAGAGTCCTTGGGCACCCGGGGAGGCCAAGCCTTCGTCGTGTGCTCCCGAGGGAATGGCTGGCCTGAGACTGACCCTCGGCACACGCCAAGCAGGCGAGCTCATCGTGGCTGCAGGGAGCCAGCTCAGATCCTTCCAGGATCCCACCCAACTCAGCAAGGAGAGTGTCTCCCTAAACCCCAGGACCCCAGCACGCACATCTGCACACGGCCCACGTGTGTGCTAGGCAGGTGGCCTGCCCTCCACGCAGACAGGAGCGGGCAGGTGCGAACGCAGCCCTGCGTGGAGGGGGGTGGAGCAGATGGACACCCTGGCTGGAACTTAAACCAGGACACAGGGAGAGTAGAGGCTGCACCTTCCTCTCACGCTGCCCAGCTCTGTGTCCTCGTTGACGTGAGCTGTCAGGGCGACAGTGCAGGAGGCTGAGCACGGCGTACCTGTGCTAAGGTTTGGCCCTCACACTCATCACTTAAAAAACAAAACCACAATAAAATACATGAGGGAAAATGGACCTTTTAAACCATTTTAGTGCCAGTTCAGTGGCATCGGGTTCCTTCACAGTCACCGCTGTCCTCCAGCGCCTCCTCAGCTGGCAGAGAGGAAACTGCACAGCACACCCACCCCATTCTGCCTCCGCAAGCCTGGCCCCTAGCCCTAGCCTGTCCCCTGAGGCAGCTGCCCTCGGGCTGGACTCAGTGGGTCGCCAGCGTCAGTCCTATGACGGGGTACGCCGCTCAGCGTCCCATCCTCAAGGCCCCACAGTGCTGCAACTCGCCGGGGAACCTCCTTCCCGAGGCTGCAAACTCCAGCTTGCGTGCACCCCAGTGGGCTTTTCCATGCACGGCCCCTGGGTTCCTCCACTCACTGCGTGCAGACACACACAACACACCCGTCGCCCCATCAGCTCCATCTCTGTGTGCCCATCAGGGGGACCAAACCCACTTGCAGGCTGTGCTTTTGAGGTGGTTTCCTTGGATGCGAAGGTTGGAGAGGCCTTCGACAGCCCAGCGTGGGAAACACCACGCAGGTGACTTCTGGGACGCGCATCGCTGATTTACAGATGTGCATGTAAGGGGCACATGAATTTCATGTCTATACTGCAGTACCAGTAACTCAAGCAGATGCGCCCTGGCACTCAGCTATGACCCGGGTCCTCCCAGGCCTTCCTAGTACTTGTTTATTTCTATTTTTATTTTTCAAATTTTTGAGACAGGCTCTTGTTAAATTGCCCAGGTGGACCTGGAAGTTTCGACCCTTCTTCCTCAGCTTCCCACAGTGTTCAAGGTACAGGTGGGGGCAGCGGCCCTGGCTCTCCTTATTTTTAACCCTCGGCGGGGATCTATTTTACCACAATCATCTTAAACGATTGCCCTGCACCAGGGAGAGGCACTGCGACTCACCGTGGCTGGAACCGGCGGTTCACTGTGACTGAGTGTGCACAAGGGGCTTCAGGCGTGCGCTCTCCTCCCTTCGCTTCTCTGTGTTCCCTCTGGTTCCAGCACCACGCTGTTTAAGCAACTGTGCTGCACCCCCGCCTCGTCTTCACCCATGTTTTATTTTGTTTTTGCAATACTTTGTGACTCCCCTTTTATGTTTCCAGGCCAGCTTCATGGCATTGCCAGGAAGCAAACCCTGTCTGTCTGTCTGTCTGTCTCTCTCCTGCCCTCTCACACAGTCGCTCACACACTCACGCTCCCACACGCCCCTGGTATCCGCCCTCCAGGGTAAGGTTCCCTGGCGGGCACAGGCATCCCCGGTGGCACCAGCCCAGGATGCAAAGCCCAGTGCACCTGAAGTGTTTGTGGTCCTCGAAGAAAGCGCGCTCCTTCTGCAGGGCCTCGGCCAGGCTCAGGCACTCCTGGATGTCCTGCTGCCCACGGCACCTGACCACCATGTAGCCCTTCTTCAGGGGACACACCAGGTTGTGCACCACGTCCAACACCTTGTCCTCTGCACCTTTGTCCACCAGGTCGGGCTTTGTCAGGATTCCTGTGCCAGAGACTCATGCTCAGGGGATGCCCGCAGTCCCCGGATGGAGGGCCACACAGCTCCTGCTCCAGTCCCAGTGGCCGCAGGCTGGGTCCCACCAAGCTAGGGGGCCAACAGGGTCTCCATAGCAGCCTCACGCAAGCAGAGCCCCAGCCAGAGAGTCCCGCTGGGCAGACAGGAGAGAAGGGGGCCCACTTGCACCTCGGGCTCTTCTGACCTCCCTCCCAGGCTTGGGTGGGGTGGACCCCACTCTCGGTCCCCACACCTCTGGGGGTATCTGCCCAGCTCCCCCCACCTCGACTCCCAGTGAGTCCAGTGCCCCTCCTGCCCTCCACTGTCCTGTGCCATCCATGCAGAGCAGTCAAGGGAACCAGGCAAACAATGGCCAGCGAGGGGCACCGAGGGCTCACCCTCTCCTGGTGCTGCGGGCAGCGTGGCAATTCCTCCTGCGTGGTGCAGGTCCCCACCCCCTGCGTGTGCAGGTCCCCACCCCCTGCGTGTGCAGAGCCCCTGGGTTTAAGGGCTCTTCCCAGGCTCCCCAGGGACACACATCAGCCCCTGCTCCTCACCTATGGTCCTGTCTCCTTTGGGGTCCACTTCCTGCGCCATGTGCAGTGCCTCCGTGGTGGTGAGGTCCACGTTACTGGGGACCACCACCAAGTTGATGGTCTCCTCCTTCTCAACGTAGTTCATAATGAGCCGCTTGACCTATGAAAAACGACCCCACGGGCCTGAGATGGGAGGGAGTGGTGAGGTCTCCCCCACCCCGCTTTCACTTGTTCTTGGACTCCAGGGGCCTCCCCACGGGGAGGTAAGGTCAGAGAGGTGCCCCACAAGGCTCCCCTGGTGGCACCTGCCAAGCCTGAGGGATGAAAAAATAACTTGTGGGCAGCTGTCACAGGAGGGGAGGGTTCAGGGATGACGGTGAGGTTTGAGCCGCTTACTGTCTTTGCCCTGAAATCTCAGATCTGGTGGTCACGGTGGACGCACGATGCCCAGAGTGTGCCTGGCTCCTCCACCAACCCTGTGTCCACGGGCTGTGATCTGCCCATCCCCAAGTCCCCTGCACACCCACGTGTCGCACTCCTCCCGCAGAGGGGAATTCTCGACACACACCGCAGTGGAGGGGCCCAGGACAGAACTACAGCCAAAACGGAGTCATCGGACAAAATACAGAAACCGGAGATCTGTTCCCGTTCTGCCTCATTTTCACCAGGAAGTGCAGAGGCGCTGCTGAGCGCCAGCCTCTCCGAGGCCACCACACCTCTGGGAGTCCCTCTCCACACAGCCCCGGATTCACGGCCGCCCTTGGGTGCTGCCACCTGCGCCCCAGGCCGGGTCTGAAGGGCTTCTGAGGCCTCACCTGGCAACCGATATCCGGGGGCTGGGCGCCCACAGGCACCCT
>PVJX010034549.1:0-18832 GCA_004027295.1 Dolichotis patagonum | reverse complement strand
TTTTATGACTTAGCACAATGCCAGGCATCATGTAAATGTTCAGCAAATGTTACCTGTCACTGTTACTGCTTGGAGTAGCAAGGTAGCAGGAATTTGTATTCATAAGAAACATCAGGTGTTTTTTATGTCAAAGGTCATTCCTGTTACAAACCTCTGACCTGAGTCTTGAACTCGCAGTGATCCTCCTGTCTTAGCCTCCCAAGTGCTGGGATTACAGGAATGCACTACCCTACCTGGCTTGGGGATCAATATTTATTGACTTCTACTAAATGTCACTGACAAAGCAGTCTTTACCAAAAATAAAGCTTTTATTGATTAAAAAAAGCCTACATTTTCTTTAAAATAATCTATAATAGAGATCAAGGAAGAAATAACAGATGAAGTAAGAGTACAAAAACATTGGAGGTGATAGGCTGGGGATTTAGCTCAGCAGCATAAGGGCCTGCCTGGCAAGTGCAAGGTTGTGAGTTCAGTCCCCGGTACAAAAATAAAATAATAAAATAAAAATAAAATAAAATAAAATAAAATAAAATAAAATAAAATAAAATAAAATAAAATAAAATAAAAAAATTAGAAGGTTACTGGGGTTGGCTGGAAGAACCATGGGGATTCATTGTGTTATTCTATTTTGTAGTATCTTGGGAATTTCCATTATGAAGTTTTAGAAAGGAGGGGGGGATAATAGAGGGGCCCAACAGGACTTACATTAATGATCTGTTCGTGGAGCAGCCTGATCATAACCTTCCTTCCCTCAGTGATCTGCCAGTAAAGATAGGTGATGATTCTGCAAGAATAGAAAGACACACATTTTCCCTAATGCTTTGAGGCTCCAAATTTTAACTGGGGTGCAAAAGAACTGGATTTTTTTTTTTTTTTTACAATTGGGTTTTACCTGAAACGTGTTCCTGAAAAATCATAGCAGACTGAGTTGTAGGTTAGAGTAATGACTCTTAACATGCACATGAAATCACCTCAGAGGTGAGTGAAGTATAACAACTCTGCAGATCAATGAAGCACACATCTCAGAGCCCAGGGCCAGACATTAGCATTTCTAAAATGTACATGATCCCAATATGCAGCTAAAGTTGTGAATGTGGACAAAGCCATCCAAACTTCAAGTGGCATCAGCTGCGGTGGCCCACACCTGTAATCCCAACACTCTGGAGGCTGAAGCAGGAAGGTTGCTGCAAGTTCAAGCCTGCTGGGCTACACAGTGAGGTCAAGGCCAGCCTGAACTTGCCCTATCTCAAAAACGAACAAACAAACAAACAAGTACAGACTTCCACTGAATGGCACACATTTCTTGGGAATTTGTTGAAATGCATATTCTGATTTAATACTTCTGGAGTAGAGCCTGTGATTCTGTATTTCCAACAAGTTCCCAGTATAATAAAGAAAATTATTTGTTCTATGTGCCTAGTTTCTGTCACACAGCTTCTAAATTCTTGGACTCTATAGTGTCCAAGTGTTTCAAATGAGAATGAGACACATGGTGTCCAGCGGTCCCCAGATAGCTTTGGCATGAGGCCAATCACCAGAAAAGACCAAAGCATGATTAAGGCTGGGCCTTTTAGTCCCTGCCCCTTAGTGACAATGGGGAGGACACAAAGGCTGCAAATTGAGTTAAACCCCAGGAGTGACAATTGGATCTATCTTGCCTATCTAGGAGTGGGCATGGAAGCCCCACACCATCCCTCTCTTCTACCTTGCCCTAGGCATCTCTTCCTGCTGACTTTTCCTGAGTTATATTCTCCATAACAAACTGGTAATAGTAAAGTGCCTTTCTGAGTTATGTGAGTCATTTTAGCAAATTATCCAACCTGAAGAACCCATATATTCATAGCCAAAAGTCAGAACTATAGGTGACAATGTGGGATGTGGGACTAGCATCTGAAGAAGGATTGAGCCCTTAACTTGTGGGGTCAGACACTGACAGCAAGTAGAGTACCAGAATTGAATTAAATTTCAGGACAGGGGCCGGGGGTTTAGCTTAGCAGCAAGGTCATGAGTTCAATCCCCGGTATAAAAGAAAAATTTCAGGACACCAGTCTGGAGAATTGCAGAATTGGCTGATGTGAAGACAAAACTTACTCCATGAAAGACGCGTGCATGAAAACAGCACAGACGCAATGAACTAGAAGTCTGGAGAAGCAAAGTGGCCGGAGAGTTCACCATTCTAAGGTGCCAGTGGCAGTTTGTGTAGTGGAGAAAGGACAGAACTGGTCACCAAGAGACCCAGGTTCTGCCCTTTTCTGTCCCCACTAGGGTCAGAAGCCCAAAAGCTGTTTCTGCAGATCATCCCATCGCTTTATCTTATCACTCCTGTCTGCATGTGGAAGGACTGCTCTGCATGTGGAAGGACTGCTCTACAGTCTACACCAGGTAGTTCTCATAGTCTGTGTTTTTGGATTATATTGCTGTGTATGAGGAGCTGCAATCTTGAATGCCCTTAGAGGTAACATCTCAACAGGGACCACCATAAGACCACCAGCCAATTGTTCCATGTAAGAAAATGCCCCAGTGTTGGAAATCTACTTTATCTCACGAAGCCAGAAATGCATTTTCTTTAAATAAAATTATATATATATATAAAATTTAATTTTCCTAAGCATTGTCATATCCATTTTTTTCCATTTTATTTTCATGTTGTCTCTTAACAAGGGCAAATTAAGTACTTCTTTCTTTGTAGATCGTGAAAAAAAAAACCCAGACAATATTAAATAATTTTTAAAAAATCTATCCAAAGATAGAGTCAAGACTTTCTATCTCTCTTCCCACCCCCTACCCCACCCCCTTTTTTTTGAGACATGGTCTCACTATGTAGGTCAAGCTGGCCTTGAACTCACAATAATCCTCATGCTCTGGTCTCCCAAATTCTGGGATTACAGGCATGCACCACCAAGCCTAGCTGAGTCAGGACCATCTTGAACACCAAGCTTTATTGTAGCCCTTAGTTTTCCAACAAAAATACCCCCAGATCTGCCCTCTTATCAGTGAAGGTTCTCCCCAAGAGCCCTGGGCTTTCTCCCATGAGCGTCCTAAGACACCCCACTTACAACACAATGAGGGTGAGGGTGAAAAAGAAGTGCACACTGCCGATGAGGTTCTGATAGATCCAGACAACCCACATGTAACCAGACCTTCTACGGAGGGTGTCAATCCAAAGGTAGATGGACTGAATGAAGAAAGGCAGGCCTCGGAAGGGGCCACAGGTAGCTGAAGGTTTCAACCTGGAAAAGCAAGGAATATGGAAAAAATCTCTGGCATGGGACTCAGATGTAGGTGTTTGAGAATCTTTGTGTGTGTGTGTGTGTGTGTGCATGCGCATGCAAGGGAAAGGTGATACTGGTGATTAAACCCAGGGCCTTTGTACTAAGCTACATGCTCAGCTTTTGAAATTTTTTTCTCCTTTTTTTTTAAACAGGGTCCCTCTGTGTAGTCCAGGATGGGCCTTATATAGTCTAGGCTAGCCTCAAACTTGCAGCTATCCTCCTGTCTCAGCCTACCAAGTACTGGGATTACAGCAAGCACCAACACACCCAGCTTAATATTTTTGGCTTTTTTTTTTTTTTTTTTTTTTTTTTTTTTTTTTTTTTTTAGTCACGGTCTCATCATATAGCTCAGGCTGGCCTTGAACTCACTATGTAGCCCAGTCTGGCCTCGAACTTGCAGCAATCCTCCTGCTGCAACCTCCTGAATGCTAGCTAGGATTACAGGTGTATGCCACCACATCTGGCCTTAATGTATATTTTGAGGTAGAGACTCACTAAATTACTACATTGCCAAGGCTAGGGTTGACCTTGTGATCCTCCTGTTTCAACCTCTCAGAATGCTAAGATTATAGGCATGCACTAACACATCCAGCAATGGAAACAACAGTTCTTACCTATTCTACCAACATTCCTTTTCTAAAAGGACCCTCTTGCTCATAGCCTTGCCAATATGACCTTCACACTGAGGACTGGCTCCTGAGACAGAGGTACTGACTAATCCAGTAGTGGCCAATCAAAAGGCTAATTAGGGGCTGAGAATTTTGCTCAGTGGCATAAGCACCTGCCTTGCAAGTGCGCAGTCATGAGTTCAATCCCCAGTACAAAACAACAAACAAACAAACAAACAAAAATAAAATGGGGCTGGGGCTTTAGCTCATCGTCATAAGTGCCTGCCTTGCAAGTGCAGGGTCGTGAGTTCAATCCCTGATACCGATAAAAAAAAAAAAAAAAGGCCAAGTAATGACGTCTGCAGTATTTTGACTGAAGAAGTGAATGGGACAGTCTCTTTCTTGAGAACATGAGCCAAGAAAAGAAACACCAATTAGCTATAGCAGCTGAAGTGTGGCAATGTGATCAGGTAGTCAGTTGTTATGAAGGAGCAGAAGCTCGAAGAACAGAGACAAGTGCAGGGACAGTGTAAAAGAGTAGCTTGTCCTAAAACTGCTTGATGGTTCCAGTTCCACGTCTACCTCCAAAGTCAACTTTCTCATTCATTCTACCTAGGTTTATTGCACTTCTCCCAGGCACTATTCTAGATAGATCCTGGGATTCCATATTAAATAAGGCACACCTAATCCTTGCCCTCTTCAGCTTATATTTAGCAGGGAAGATGGGCAATTCATGAAAAAACAAGTAGGCAAAGACTCAAACAAAGGCATTTCTGACTGAATAATGCTACGACATAAGAAAATTCAGCTGAGAGAGAGGAGGCAAGGCCGATGGTAGACAAGGATGACTAGGAAGGTCTGATCTTGGAGATGACCTTGGAGCTGACAACCAGGTGTAGAATGAAGGCAGCCAGGAAAATAGGGAGAGTACTGCAAAGACAGTAGTATACTCATGTTGGGAGAGGCTAGCAAGGTCCCAGTAACAGAACAAGAGCTTTGGAGAAGCAATGCAATGAAGCCCCAGGGGGTGAGGCTGAAACAGTAGGAAGGAAGCCAGGTCAGACAGGGCCTTTTGATTAACTTAGATGAAGGTTCATTCTCCAAGTGGAGGAATTGGTCTCTACCATCCTGAGTCACTTCAGGATTATGAGTATCTGATGGATGGAATAAATTCAGGGTTGGATTTATTCCTTTTCTTGGTTTCAGTGTCTCTTGGTTACCAAGGGACCATAGGTTAAGTATCATAGAAACCATGTTTTCACTTTTTAAAATTCTGATGTCTTGACCTCTGGGGTCTTATTGACCCTGAAGAGATGGTTCTTCTCATGGTTAGCTGCAAAGTTATGTGGACCAGTAAAACTGGAGCCTCTTTTACCAGGAGCCACTGTTTCTCTGGGCCACTGTCCCCCTGCCCCACTGACTTCAAGGCTAGGTACCAAACAACTCAAGACAGCCCTGGGACCCCAGAGCCTGCTGAAATTATTCAACCTACAAAGCCCTAAAACCACCCACTCTGTCTGGTCTGTTCCTTATCAACAAAGGCTCTTGCCCCACATTTCCCCTCCCTCCAGCTCCTGACCAACCCTGGTGCTTCCCTGCATGATGCTGCATGGCACAGAGTCCCCTGCCCTTGGTAACAAACTATGATTTCAACCGTACTTGCCATCTATCAATTGACTGTACCATAAGCACATCTATCAAAACCTACATTTTAAACAAACCCACCCAGTCCCTAAAGGCCACCATGTCCTACCTCCAGATGGCGATGGCCAGGATGCTCAGCACTCCGGTGAAGGACGGGAAGAAGAGCAGCAGGATGAAGACCGTGATCATCTGGGAGGCCCGCCAGGCTTTGTTGGGGGGCTGGAAGTTCATCCTCAGGCTGATCTGAGGAGAAAGACACGGTCTCCTCCCATCTGTGGCCAGAGGAATGGCCAGAGGGAGCCATCAGGTGCTTGCTTCTGGGTCCCTTCCCAATGACCCTCCCTAGCTCCAACTGCCACCAGGTCCCATGAGACTGAGAGAAGCCGACTGGTCCCGATTTGGGACTGACTCACATTTTTTACATAAAACATGATGAAGAGAGAAATCATTTGGATCAAGGGCAGCAGAGGGCAGAAGAAGATCCCAATCCTGTGAGGAAAAGATGATGAGTGTTAGAGAGCAGGGGAGACATGAGGAGTAGGGAGGGCTGGGGAAGGTGGAGGGAACAGAGAAGGGGTTGAATTGCGTCCCCCGAAAACTCATGTGGTGAAGTCCTATCTCCTCGTACTTCAGACTGACTGTACATTTGGAGTCAGGGTCTCTAATGCAGTAATTAAGTTAAATGAGGTTACAGTGGTGGGACCCAATTCAACATAAGTGGTGTCCCTAGAAGAAGAGAAGATTAGGACATGATTGTGTGAGGGGTGAGCATGTGAAGACACAGGGAGAAGACAGCTGCCTGTTTACCAAGGTCAGAAGTCTGGGACTGACCCCTCCCTATTGGCCCTCAGAAGAAACCAGCCCTACAACACCCTGATCTTGGTTGGACCTCTGGCCTCCTGAACTACTAAAACTGTTCTGGCAGCCCTAACAGATGGACATGGAGGGAGGCTGCTCACATCACAGACCTAACCCATTCCCCCATTCCCAGCATCCACAGCTGCTCTCCACCCAGCTCTGGAAGGGAGGATTTGCAGAGACTGCACACAGCCACTAATCCACCATGGCTTCACTGTGCCCTCAGGTATTACAGAAGGTCTGGGTCCTGCAGGGCCAGAAAGTGCCCCAAGTTACAGGTGACAAGGACTTCACTTGCCAAATTCTCTGCGATGTTTCTGAGGGAGACCTCAGTTTTTAACTAAGATGGCTTTAACTCCCAACTCTTGCCAACCCCTTCTTTTTCTAAAAAGTTTCTAAAGCTGGGTGAGGTGGCGCACATCTGTAATCCCAACATTCAGGAGGCCGAGACAGGAAGATCACTGAGAGTTCAAGACCTGCCTGGGCTACAAAGTGAGCTCAAGGACAGACTGAACTGCATAGTGAGACCCTGTCTCAAAAAAAATGACCAAAAAAAAGTTTCTAAAGTCAAAACTGAAAGCATTAGCAGACAGCAGTACCTAGATAGAATTTAAAGACTATGTAGGACAAGACTGCTTTTATTTTTCCAGTTATTTGTGATGTCTTGTGACTTAAATGGCTCTACATTATGATAAAAAAATAAAGGTTCCTTTAAAAATGTACTTAATTAAAAAAAAGTCAGCTGGGCATAGTATTACATTTCTATAATGCCAGAACTCTGGGAAGCTGAGGCAGGAGAGTCTACCGTTTGAGCCCAGCCTGGGCAATTTAGTGACTTAATGAAACCCTGTCTCAAAATAGAAAAATTTAAAAAAAGAGTTGGATATATAGCTTAGTGTTAAGACCCATAGGGTAATAATGGTCATGGTGTCCCCACTTACAAAGCATTTCTGAGCCAGGTATTCACTGAGCATTTATTTTTTCCTTTTATTTCTTCACTGAGCACTTAAGTATATATATTTTTCTCATTTAATCTGCTCTAAAAGCCAGTGAAGTAGGCATTATTATCTTTGCTTTTTAACTTTCCTATAGATATCCTATTGATTGAAATAATGAGTGTGGAAAGCCTTTTTAAACTGTCAAATTGCCTGGATGACCTGGAAGTATATAAATATATCACCTAAAAGGCAAAGAAAAGTCCTCTCTATCTCTAAAATGAACCCACTGACATGAGTGAGTTATCTTCAGGCAGCCAGATTATCTATGCAACTTTATTAAAAATTCAGAAAACATAAAATTTCCAGTTGCGTGGTATGTTGAAATGTCAAACTCATTTCACCTGTAATCACATTTAGTCCTCAACACTACTTATTATTATAACTACAGTATTATTTTGTGTGTTTTACAGACGAAGATATTGAGGCTCAGAGTCACTCAGGGCCCTCAGTGAGTGGAAGAGCTAATCCCAGAATCCAGGTTTCCAAACCTAACTGCTCCGCTTTCAATGGGAAGGTGGAACCTGGGAAAGTGAATTCTGGCATTAACTCCATCATGATAAAATAAATAAGTAAAAAGACACACTGGCTATTGGTTTCAAGTTTCTAGATGAGGATATATACAAAAATTGATGCAAGGGGCTGGGGGTGTACTTCAGTAGTAGAGCACATAGCTAGCATGTCCAAGACCATAGAACCAAAGGTTTAGTCCCAACAACAACAACAACAACACAACAACAACATGATGCAGTTAGCTGGTTTTCTTAGTACACACACACATGCACACACATATTTCTTAGAAGTTGTGACTCCCAAAGACCACAGAGACCCCACTTGGAGGTACACTGGACCAGGCCAGGTCAAGTATAAGAAATAACACAGTCCTCTCTCTCCTTTTCTTTATTCTCCTATTTGTTGAGATATAGATACAAAGTAAAGTTTTCCCCTGCCAGTATACAGCAATGAGAAAAGGCAAATCAGTGCTGGGGAGACGACAGATCAAAGTGGAGACAGGCAAATAAGAGATGCTTGCCTTCAAGGCCCACTCGAATGTTACTGTGATGGGAGATGGACCAGGTCCTTCTGGAAAGAAGCTAGGTATTTAGAGCCTATATAAAAAGCTAGGTATTTAGAGCCTATATAAAATCTCCTGAATTTTTAGTTACTGGTGGTTGCTTTAGTCTACTTATACTGCTATTATAACATCATAAACTGGTTGGTCTAGAACAACAGAAATTTACTTCTCACAGTTCTGGAGGTTGGGAAGTCTATGATCAAGTACTGGCAGATTCAAGTCTGGTGAGGGATGTTTCCTGCTTCCAAGACGGTGTCTTCTTGCTATTCTCACAGTGTCAATAAATTTCAACATAGGAATTTTAGAGCGACACAAACATTTGGACCACAACATATAAGGGAATGTTCAAATTTTTACAAATAGTATTGTAGGGACAAATGAATCATATCCATGCACTACATACAGCCAGCCTATCAGCCTCTAGTTTGGGACCTACTCTATTCTGATTCATGCCTGAAGCCTTCATAGTTTCATAAAGGAAAAAACATAGTCTAGAGGCAAAACTGACGGCTCTCAGACTATCTAGGATTGGTGTCGACTTTAAAACAACAGATTGGAACCTTGCCACTAAAACTAAGTCAAGCAGGACCAGGGAATCCCACAGAGCTCCAAAACTTACCACACCAGAGTTTGTGCATAGATCAGTTCTAGAACATTCCTGGCAATATCAAACTCCTGCAGGGCGAGACTTTTGATGAACCGCATCCCAATGATCCTGTGAAAATGTACTAAATTTAGTACCCAAACCACAACTCTTTCTTTCAAAAGAGCCTCCACCAAACTGGTTGTAGTAGTACACGCCTGTAATCCCAGCACTCTAGGAAACTGAGGAAGCAGGCTGAAATTTCCAGCCCAGCCTGGAAAATTAGCAAGACCTTGTTTCAAAATAAAAAATAAGAGTAAAAAGGGGTTGGTGATGTAACTAAATGAAACCCAGCAAAATACACACACACACACACACACACACACACACACACAAAGATTCCCATCAATCAACCTTGAAGCCCTTCACTAGTTTAAAATAAATTTGTAAGTTCCCTTACATATGTCTGAAAAGTTCCAAATACATAAGAATGTATTTTAAAAAATAATTAAGAGACTCAAGGAGGAAATGCAATTAGTATAGTGCAGTTACTCCTTTTTTTTTTTGTTTTTTTTTTGGACCGGGGATTAAACTCACAACCTTGCGCTTGCCAGGCAGGCACTTTAAGCCACTGAGCTAAATCCCCAGCCCTAGTATAGTTAAATGGAATACTACTACAGTAATTTCAAAATAATTCTAGAAAACATCTTTTACTTTAATTATTTAATTGTCCCAACTATTATCTTGTTTGTACCACTCTGCTTATTAAACTGTTTTTTCATGAATCAAATAAACTGAGAACCTCCCAATCCAAATAGTCTGAACAAATAAAACAAAACAAAAATAAATTTTTTTTTTGGTTCAGGGTTTGATTCCCCATGGCCTTGCACATGCTAAGATATATTCTATCACTCAGCTACAAGCCCAACCAGATAAAACAAAAATTTTAAATCTACGGTCATTGTAGTTTAATTACTGATTTTCTCCTGTGCCCCAAATCGGCATGTAGGAAACCAAGCTCTCCATTTACTCTGGGCCTACATTGACGTCTTCAGACAGAAAAGCTGTCAATAATAAATTTCTGTCAAAAACAAACAAACCTGTCCTCTCATGTTTACACCAGGCCTTGGGCAGAAGTTGCAGTACAAGTGAGTTTGGGCAGAAACAAGTGAGGGAAGCTGACACCCAATCTCCTCACTGAGAAAAGAGCCAGCATGTTGTCATGCCATCCCCTCCTTATGGGAGCTTGCAGAACCATGAGAATAACTGGAAGGAAGGAGATGCTCTTCATCTCATTAGAAATTAATGAATGTGTGAATAATTTAAAAGAACCACAGAGGGCTTAAGTGTAGCTCAGTGGTAAAGCGCTTGCCTAGCATGCATGACACCTTGAGTTTTATGCCCAGGATGGAAAGAAAGAAAGAAAGAAAGAAAGAAAGAAATCAATGAAAATCATGCTTCATGTCTGTACACCTGACATCTAAAAGGAAAATCAGAAGCCAGCCATGGTGGTGGATACCTGTAATCCCAGCACTCTTGAGGCTGAGGCACAAGCATCATTGAGTTAGTGGCCAGCTGGGCTACATACTGAGTTCAAGTCCACTCTGTCTCATAAACACATACATAAATACAAACATACTTAAATTAAAAAAATTAAAACAATGAGATAAATTTAGATGTACTAACCTGGAAAGAGACCAAGGTATAGTTGACTTAATAAAAGCAAACTCTACAATGATTTTGCTGTACACAAACAAAAATTCTGGGCTTAAAAAAACCAATCCATGCTGTGCACAAACAAAATCATCACAGAGTTTGCAGGGCAACCTATTTATTTATTTATTTATTTATTTTTTGTAGTATAGCAATTGATCCCAGGGCCTTTACACTGTGCTACTTACCCATCCCCTCTTTTTTTCTTTGACACACTCTTGCTAAATTCTAAATCACTGTTGTGATTTTAGGTCAAATAGGTCCCCTCCCCAGGCCTTATGTGCTCACAGACAGAACTTTGGGAAGATGAATGAATCATGGGAGCTACATATCTGACTTGCAGGTAGATGGTTTGGTCTGATTAGAAGAGGTGAGTCACCAGGGGTAGGCTTGGAAAGGTGACTTTCCCTCCCTGACCCCTGCTTCCTGACCACCATGATGTGAACAGCTTTCACATCATGGATAGTGGATAAGATTTTAAGTGGCTAAGTACCTATTTTATTTGTAGAGTGTGTGAGTGTTGTTTTTTTCTTCAAATGAAGGTTGTAATCAGTCGACTGAACCAATATACTGAGATGACAGGGCTGTCAGGTTAAGTGTTAAGTGAAATTTCAGTTAATTTAGAAGACAGCAATATCCCAAAAGACAGTAGACAAATTATAACAACACACAAGTTGAGTACGAAAGGGACCCACCCATACTGGTGGGAATCAGGATGTGGTTATATCATGGGATAAAATATTCATGACTGACCAATATTTACCTCCTCAAAAATTCCCCCAGGAAGGAATCAGCCAAAGAGAACACGAAATCCATCAGAAGGAGCCGGTAGATTTCCTGGCCAATGAAGGTTTCCCAGCACTGGAAGGCAGACAAGAGTCACCATGTGGCAGGGTTGCTGCCCCTGCTCGGTTCACATCTGTTCTGTTCCTTCCACTGTGTCCCACACCCAGAAAAGCAGACTGATTCTCTGCAGAAAGGCGGTCGTTTATTTTCCTTTTGTTCTTTCTTCCCCATTAAGCTTGCCCTCCACAGGCATCCAGACTCCTACTATTCTCCCATCCTCACCCCGTCATCCCATTTCTTAGCCAGAGCTAATCAGCTCCCCCACCCATGTTTGAGGCAGGGGCTTTCTATGTAGCTCAGGCTGGCTTCTATGTAGGCCAGGTTGACCTTAAACTTGGAGCAACCCTCTTGCCTCAGCCTCTTGAGTGCTGAGATTATAGGCAAGAACCACCATGTGTGGCCTTGGCTAATCACTTTCTTCAGGACAATGGGAAGAATTGTCCCTTTTTTTTCTAATTGGCTTTATGAAAAATTAATCAGCATCTGCTTAAGAAAATGAACTAGAACTTTAGCAGGCTAGTGTAAACTGGAAATGTGTGTCAGCTTATGAAACTGGTGGTCAGTAACTTCTGAGGTAGTCAATACTATGAACTGATAGACCAGGAGATTTTAAGCTTGGCTGAAAGAGGAAAGGGAAGTTTTGGATGTACAACCTGAGGGTGAATGGATGGATGAATGAATGAGAGGCTGGCTGGCTGGATAGATAAAATGGGTGAATAGATCACAGATAAATATACAAATGCATGGATGGATGGATTGATGGATGGATGAATGACGTGGGTTGGTAGATGACAGGCAAATAAATGTGTGGCTGGATGGAGGTAGGTTGATAGATGACAGACGAATAAATAGATGGATTGGTGGATAGATGGACAAGCAGATGGATGGATGGAGGTAGATAGATGATAGATAAATGAATGAATGGATGGATTGATGGGTGGGTGAATAGATGGATGGTGGGTCAATTGATGAGTGGGTTGGGTGAGTGAGTGGAAAGGGGTCTAATGTGATATTTTCCCCAAATAGGCTAATTGGATAATTGGTGTTAAACTTCTTTGACAATTACAGTGAGAAGGTAAGGGTGCCATGTTCTTGCACAATGGCTTGAATCTGGACACAGCAGCATCATTTTGTGGTCCAAAATAAGGAGTGATACAGAGTTGGAGGGAAGCCCTTGGCTCCCTGATTCTGTTTCCAACCCCACTCATCTCAGGTAATCAATGGCTCAGGATGGCATCAGCTAAGAATGGCTCTATGGATGTAGAGGCCAAATCTCATGGGGATCCCAGCAGTGGAAGCAGAGGTATCCCAGTGAGACGGCCACAGAAATTGGCTTGTTCCTGAATCCATATGGGAACCATTCTCAGAGTGGGAGTTCACATGCTCAGCCTCTGAGGTAAGGGGAGACTGAAAGGTGTGGTTGAATAAGGCAGAGCCAGGAAAGGTCAGGATTAGGATGTAACTGTTACTAGCAGCAAAGAGTGGTAAAGCTCAGAGTGTCTAGGTTTCAGGAGAAAAAAGATGGAACATAAGAGTATCAAAACAGATCGTATTCAAAATCCTAAGGCGGTTAGTACAGATTAGCTTCAAAATTAGTAAAATCTGCTCTATACCCACTTTTAACTGGGTTCTGTACTTATACTATGCATCATATTGCTTAATTCCTACATTTACAGCTGAGAAAGCTGAAACTTAAAGACATTAGGTGACTGTGGAAGACACAGCTGGTCTTCGAGCCAGGTCTGCCTCAGTCTAGGAATGTCTCACTGAGCCTTCCTCATTACCCGCTACCTTATGCTGCCTGCTACACCAGCTCCTGGTCTCCTCCCAAAGGGGTTCATGCAAATAGGGTGGTGACTATCAAGAAACCCACATACTCCCGGTGAGCAAAGACTACCAAACCAAATTTAGAGCAGAGCAGTGTGGAAATCTCACCTCTTCATCAGACAGTGCCACAATGTTGAGCCAATAGTAACAGAGAATTCCAATGATTGACATTTTTAGGAAGACGTTTCTAAATAACGGAAGAGAAAATTATGACCATTACTCTCCACGGTAGTCTCCCACGTTTTCTAACAATAATCCTTTTTGAGCACATGATAGGACAGAAGTGTCTGCCCCACCAACCTCTGGTGTTTCGGTGGGGCCACATGGCCAGTTCTAGCAAGTGAATCACGAAAATAAGTGATGGGTACTGCAGAGCTCTGAATGCAATGTGAGATCCTGTCTTTCCCTTGGAATTGCCATCAGCAGCCTCTGAGATGGCCACTGTTGCCATGGAATGGACTTCTCATTGATTAACTGGAGCAGAACCCTCCTGCCAAGCCATAATGCCAGTGTAGCATACACAAAGAAGAAACTTTTGTGTTGCAAGCCACTGATATGTGGGGTTTCTTTTTGTTACTGCAGCCTCATCCAATTTATGTGACTGATATACTCTCTTTTGTTGTGTCTATGAACTATCTGATTTTAATTTCTCATTAAAATAATATTGTAAATGTACTGTACCTAATATTCATTCATTGCATGTTGACCCAAGATACCCTGCTGAGCACTTTAATGAATCATTCCCCTTGATCTTTACAATGCTATCATCAGGTACATGATCTTTTGTGTTGATCTTAGCCAATATTCAAAGTTTTGGGGTGACCTAAAATTTCTCCCTGGTACATGTACCTAAAAAAATGGTACTCTGGCCCAGAGGGTAGGATATGGAGGAGTAATGAGGGTATAGGAATCACCTATGGTTGATTTCACAATGAGGCAGATATAACTGACAGATTGATTGATTTGCTAATTCATTTACCTTCCAATTATTCTTGGGCATCTATTAAGTCCTGGCCATTGTGCGCAAAGCAAAGATTTCCCTCATCAATTATGGGAAAGGAAGATATCAATCAATAAAAATACATTAAGAAGAGGTAAGAAAATGATAGTATAGGGAAGTAAGGGAAGAACGGAGCTGTTATTTTAATCCGGTGGCCAAGGAATGGCTCTCTGAGTGGGTGACACTGGAGCAGAAGCCAAAATAAAGTCAGGAAGGAGTCATGGGGCAACGTGCAGAAACAGCATTCCAGGCAGAAAGAACAGCCAGAGTCCAGGCCAAGAGGCAGGTAGAGAGTCTGGTGTGCTTGTGAGCACTTAGGAGGCTGCTGAGGGAGAGGGTGGGGACCAAGAAAGAAAGAAATAGGAAGGGAGGCTGGAGAGCTGGCCAGGTCTCGGCAGCCAAGGTAAGGACCAAGCTCTGGAGTTACCAGTACAGACGCTCACTCTGCACTACACAGACTTATTGTCATAACCAGGAACTAACTGATCAGGAAGTGGCTTGGAAAAAGCCATAAGGACAAACTTTGGGTAGTTTTAGCCTTTGTTTTTCAAAACCCCAGGGTCACTCAAGTGCATAGATGCCTTTGTGGGAGTCACCAAAAGGCACTTGCTATGGACCAGTGAATTGCCGAAAGCACTCCTCCCACTTCTGTTTGGGTGGCTGAATCACAGTTTGACAATGGATACTTCATTCCCCACACAACTCCTCAGGCAGGAGCCTTAGTATAGTGCACTGCCCGTTCACCTGTCCGAGTTATACTTGAGAACTATGTGTATCCCACTGAGACTTAGCAAAAGTATCTTCCTAGAGCTCTTTTATTGCTATTGACCACACCACATTTTACACCTGAAATTGCTTCTTTCTGGACTGTGGAACTTTGATTTTGTTTTGTTTTGTTTTGTTTTGTTTTGCTTGAGACAGTGTTTCACTATGTAGTTCAGACTGGCCTTGAACTCACTATGTGGCTCAAGTTGGCCTCAAACTTAAAGATCCTCCTACCTCAGCCTCCAAATTCTGGGATTTCAGGCATGCACTACCATGCCCAACTAAACTTTGGTATTTGAACTTTTCTAACTCCGTGGAAATGAGGCTGATGCTGGGTTAACAGACACACCTACCGGATCAGGAGGATGTAGACTTCGTGCCGTGGCATCTCATACCTCTCCACTAGCCCAAACATGGAGTAGAAGCGTGGCACAACCAGATTGATGCAGGACACCACAAAAGGCAATAACAGCACTGCTCCCGGGTCCTTGTGTGTCCTCAGGAACTGTAAGGATGGAGGAGAGAACTGAGATGCCCTCTGTGTGCTGTACCCTCTGCCTCACTCAGAAGAGTCGTGTGAGGGGAAAGCCCCCACAGCAGCTCCTCTGGGGTTAATTACTAAATGATGTTTATCTAACACTTATCCCGGGCCAAGCGCATGGAGGCTCAGAGAGGCAGACACTTGCCTAGGGTCACTCAGCAAGGAAGTAGCAGATCTCAGTGAAGACATCTCTGAGCTGAAAAAGCCATTCTGGGACACTCCCTGCCTCACCGAGGTACAAAGACCTGAGGTTACTGAAACCATGGTGTAAAGGTTTTACTCTCTGTGGAATTTCCTGTTCTCTCCTATGTGACCTTGGGCATCTTTACGTTTCCCCAGAAATGAGCTGGGGTCTGTGTGTCACACTTGAAGATGCCCCTCCTCTGGGGGGAACTCATTGTCTGGTAGTGGCTCTGGCTACAACCTGGGGTCCCCTCAGCCAGGAGGCCTTCCTACAGCTCTTGGATAATTCAGGCAGTGGATTTATCTGATGTCTCACAGTCCCATTTTCTCCTCCCAAAGCTGGTCTGTGACTCCCTCTGCCCCTGGATGGTTTGAAAGTACCCCTGGAACTCTGGCAATGTCTTTAGGGCCAGGCTAACCTGGTTCCAATGTTTTTCCCCACCCCTTTACACATACAAGGTGCACAAGGGGATTAGGTGCTTGGCATCTCTGCCTTTTCACATCTGTACAATGGGTAAATCACCAAACAACCAATACACACAGTGCAGGAATTAAATGAGATCAAATAAGCAAAGTCCGGCCCCAAGGCTGCTAAATGACACAGCACCATTCACATGACGCTGGAGTCACTCACTAATGGCTGTCGGCCAGTGGAGGTGTGTGAAAGGTTGATACCACCTGGTATAGGGCAGATGTTCAAACAATGGGAAGGACTCCACCACTTCTGCATTCTCTCTTTTTAGCTTCCCCCCTTTACTTTGGGGCAAACGAGAAAGTAAGAAATCTTTCCACCTGCAGCTGGCCATAGCTTCCTCTCTAAGTAGGCAACACCAAGCCTATGAAGATTGTAATTTAATTTCTCCTCTTTCAGGGAAGATCTTCATATGGCCAGTGGCAAACCTTCAGGCTTGCATAGTCCCACATCCTGTGTGTGTGTGTGTGTGGTACAGGGTGTTGAACTCAAGACCTTTACACAGGCTGCACACACTTATGATCCTCCACCACAACCTCCCAGAGAACAGGAATTACAGCTGTGCATACCGCACCCAGCTACTCATCCACTTCTCTGCTAATTTCTTACTCTCTAATGTCTGTACTTATTAAGCCAGATGATGAGAAGAAGCATACACACAAGCAGACACCTTCAATGCTGTGTGAGACAAGTTGTATAGGATCAGCCTGTAGAATCACATATCCTCAACTCAGCCTAGAAGAGGTGGTGGGAGAGAAGGCTTCCAAGAGGAGGTGACATCCATGCTAAGGTCTAGAGGAGGGGTATGAGTTTTCCAGATGAAGGAAGTTAGAATGTGCAAGTTTCCCATCTTGGAATGAAGAAAAGTGTACATAGTATGTTTAAGAAAAGTGTACACAGTATGAACACAATCATTTAGCACTGCTGGTGTGGGATATGAGTAGTGGGGGGGTGGAGCTAGTAATGTGGGCTGAGGTCAAGTCATAAAATACCTAGGAATCATGCTATGGAGGATAGTCTGAGTGTGTGTTTGTTCATATGGGGTAGTGCTGGGACTCTAATCCAGGGCTTTTGCATGCTGGCATATGCTGTATCACTAGGATGTAATCATTGCCCTAGATTTTATATTGAAAGTAATGGGAAGCCAGGAAGGAAAGTGACATAATGTGTGTGACTCCCGTTCTGCCTGTTGGAAAACTGGCTGTAACTAGCCCATTACTGTAGTCTGAAACCTTCAGAAACACAGTGCTGTGCCAAGTCCCCTAACTAATTAGTCATGCCCAAATCATGATATGCTTTTATCACTCACTGGTAAGCACACAGCTTATCTCCCATCCTGACCACACAATTACAAAGCCAGGTAAGATCACTTTCCTGGAAGCTTCGAAAGGTTAAATTGCTTGCCAGAGTTCAGTGGCTCATGAGACTTATTGAGCACCCACCTACCCCAGGCACAGCAAGTGGCATAGGGAACAGGACAATAAAGAAAAAATTGAGAATTCGATCTCAGGGCTGTGCCACAAGTTTCCATCTCTTCCCCAGCCCAGAGTTGCTTGCCCTTTAACAAGAGGTCACATCACGTAGGGCCCTTGCTTAGGTGCAGACTCTGAGTCCCTGGGTCAGTGACTTCCTGCTGTCAACCACAGACCCCCTTTCCCTCCATCATGCCATCCCTTCACCTGGTTCTCCATTGGGCACCCTGTTGTCCCTGGCTGTCTGATTACCTCGGAGTTGTACTCAGCCAGGTAATACACAGCTACACAGCAGGCGACAGCCACACCCGTTGAGACAAGCCAGGCTGCTACATGAGCGGAGAAGCGGGCCAGCTGCTGACGGAATGTGAACTTTACATTCTCCTGGAGGATCTCAGACAGGTTCTCCTACAAATACAACAAAGTCAAGCTGACATCCAAGTCTCTCTCCTCTGTTAGCAAAGATCCCTCGTCTGGATCCATGAATTCATGTTGAGCATGGATTATAGGAGAACTCAAAATGACCAAGAAACCCATTGCTACTTCAAACTCCATTCCTTTCTCAGAGGAATGGACTGAAATAATAGATCAGGATCCTGTTGTTGAGGAACGTATGTTGAAGTCACGGGGCTCTTTCTTTTTGTTTTTTCTTTTTTGGTACCGGGGATCGAACTCACAACAGCACACTTGCAAGGCAGGCGCTTATGCCACTGAGCCAAATCCCCAGTCCCTTGGGGCTCTTTCTTGACAAATGAAGCTAGTACCACACAGAGGAAGAAGTCTGTATCTATGTTTATTTTGGTCAAGTCCCTCTTGACAAGTTCTGCTTGATCTGTCTTCTTTGTAGGTTTGTTCCTGTGGACCAGAGTGCTCAACCTCTACACTGTTGACATTTGGGCTGGACAACCCCATTCCTTATAGGATACTTAGCAGCGCCCTCAGCCTCTACCAGCTAGAGAGCAATAGCTCCCTTGTCCT
>PVJX010034548.1:0-18863 GCA_004027295.1 Dolichotis patagonum | reverse complement strand
GAATGCGAGTCTGCTCTTCAGCTGTGAAAAGGACCCTAAGAATCTGTTGACAATCATCACAAGTAGGGTAATGAGTGGAAAAGATAGACTCAAGTAAACTTATAAGATTTTCAGGGTCTTTGGAGAATGGGGTGTTTTGACCCTTCCAATTTTAAAGATCAGATGTAGAAAAAGGGGCATAGACAAAGATGGAATCTTCTGGATTTCAGGGGTTGGGGACTTCCTGGAGGAGACATAGAGCAGAAGAAGAATCAGTGGACTCTAGATGGGGTTGGTTCTGGGTTTGGATGGGGCTCGGGGGACATCGTGGTGGTTCTGGCTTGGGTGTCCCTCGAGGATCTGGGTATGGGGGTGGCAAGAGGAGGTCATCGTCATCGTTCTCATCCTGCAGGATCAGCAGGGGGCAGTCAGTTGGGAGCCAGTGGGCACAGCTTGAACGTGGCCCAGCTGAGGTTTCTCTTTTAGAGGAGCCTGAAGAGATGGACTCCATTGATTAAAAACTTTCAGAAACCATTTAGTCCAAGGTGGAGAATCATAGATCAAATCAATCCAAACCTGAATGTAAATTATTTGGTCAGGGTGGGCAGGGGAACAGAAGACATATCTACGGACTACCTGGGCTATTGTCATGTGAAAACTTCCAACAGGAGGCACCTTGGGGGCACCCTGTGGCCATTCTAATGAAACTAAGACTCAGAGGCACCCAGGGTGAAGTGGTTCCCCATAGCCTTCAGTCCTCCTTTTGAATTCCTTGAAGTGGTCTAAAATCAGACTCAGTGGGGTTAGGGAGACTGATGAGCCTTGTCCCATTTTTCTGATGTGGGATTCCCTGTGAAAGGAAAAAATCAAAACCAAGAAGGACACACAGAAAGAAACACAAGACAACAAATAGACAGTCAAGGAAGATGACTTCTCTTTTTCGCTTGCTGTCTTGTCTATGACCTAGAAGCAAACCATTAACATCTACCTGATAACCAAAAGGATGATGAAAAAGAGGCCACATAAGATCGTTCAAATGAGAAGATACGTTACAACTTAATCCTAAGGAACCAAAGATTAAGTTTTATAAGTCAAATTGCAAATGGAATGGGAGTGTCCCAAAGTTTTAAGTACACTGAACACAAAAAGCTAAGTGGACAAGAGCCCAAAATACAAACAGAAAAGAGCTCAAAATACGAATGGACAAAAGTCCAAAATACAAATGGGAAAAAATCCAAAAATATGAACAGGCAAAAGTCTCAAATTTCCAGAGGGTGTCCCACTCCGGCGCAGAGGAAGCACTAACCTCGACTGCAATTACAAATGTGCACACTTTCAAAGGCAAGACTAATCAAAATATGGTCAACATGCTCTGCAAAGAATTGAAATATGGCATCTATAACATTTGTTTGCTGGGTGAGGTTCCACAGGGGATTTGGCTTGCAGATCACAGGTCAGTGGGTAGGTGTGCGTGAATGGTCACATAGTTTCAGATTTTATTCTGGAAATACAGCTCATCCAAAGGTTGAAGGAAGTGATATAATAGGAATTGAAGAAGTAGTCATTCCAAGAAAGAAAGCATGGGATAAAGTGGCTGTTCTTCAGGCTCTTGCATCCATGGTAAACAGGGATCCCACAGCTGTCCCTTATGCATTTCAAGATGATCCCTACCTCATACCAGCTCTGCTGTGGAATCTCGTTCATTTTTATTGGCAAAGAAGTCTGGGGAAAGTGCAGCAAAATTTATTGTTAATTCACATCCCAAATATTTTCAGAAGGACATAGCTGAGCCTCATGTACCGTATTTAATGTCTGAGTACTTTGAACCTTAGATGGAATATGGAAGTGAAGCTGCCCTGAAGGAGCGAATCAGTCTCAGAAGAGTCAAAGATTCTGTGGAAATGTTTGATCAGCTCTTGCAAGCAGGAACCCCTGTCTCTCTTGAAACAACTAATAGTCACTTGGATTTGTTGTGTTACTATGGTGACCAAGAGTCCCCAACTGAATATCGTTTTCAACAAACCAAACAGTCAGAAGACTTGGAAGAGTCCACAGAGGCAAATAATGAAAAATCTAAAGGGAAGACTGTTCATCAGTTGTCATGTACTTGGAAGGCAAATAACAATGCTGAATGAATCTTTGCCCTAATACCAGAGAAGAATGAGCATTCCTACTGCACAATGATCCGGGGAATGGTGAAGCATCGAGCCCTTACACAGGCACTCAGCTTATACCCTGAGTTACTAAACAACAGACTCCGTGCTGATGTGCACACTTTTAATGCATTGATCGAAGCAACAGCATTGATAATGAATGAGAAATATGCGGAGAGATGGAATAATATACCGAGTCTGCTGAAAGATATGGTTGCACAGAAGGTGAAACTAAATTTACAGACTTTTAATACTATTCTAAAATATCTGCAAAGATTTTATACGTTTGGGAAATTGCCAACCTTACAGACCTTACGTGAAATGAAAGCCTTTGGAATAGAACCCTTGCTTGCAACATATCATCCTTATCCATGTGTTTTATCAGCATGGAAGCTCTATAAAAGGGCAGTCTCTCATCTATAGTAAAATGATAGAATTAGTGGAAAAGAAATTTTCTCCATTGGACATGGATGATGATAAGTTTTTTCAGTCGGCTATGAATGTTTGCTCATCCCTCAGAGATCTAGACCTTTCTTACCAAGTACACGGTCTTCTAAACACAGGAGACAACTGGAAATTCATTGGATCTGAACCTCAACATAATTTCTATTTTACTAATTTTTTCAGTTTACTTTGTCTAATGGAACAAATTGATATCACCTTACAATGGTATAAAGACCTAATGACTTTGGTGATCTTTCCCCACTCCCAAATGCTCATAGAGCTTCTCCAAGCTTTGGATGTGGCCACCTGGCTAGAAATGATTCCTCAGATTTGGAAAGATAGTAAAGAATTTGGTCACACATTTCGCAGTGACCTAAGAGAAGAAATCCTGATGCTCATGGCAAGGGATAAACACCCACCACAGCTGCAGATGGTGTTTGCTGATTGTGCTGCTGACATCAAATCTACCTATGAAAGCCAACAAGCCAAACAGGCTGCTCCCAGTTGGCCAGCCAATGTCCTCAACGGTATAGCCATCCTCTTTTTAAGGGCTGAGAGAACCCAGGAAGCCTGGAAGATGTTTGTGCTTTTTCAGAAGCATAATAAAATCCCCAGAAGTGAATTGCTGAATTAATTTATGGACAGCACAAAAGTATGCAATAGTCCTGCCCAGGCCATTGAGGTTGTGAAGCTGGCAACCGCCTTCAGCTTGCCTGTCTGTGAGAATCTCACCCAGACAGCAATGACAGACTTTGCAATGGACCCAGAACAGAAGAAAGCCCTGGGTAACCTAACTGCATTGGCCAGTGACAGTGATGGTGACACCAACAGTGACAGAGACAGTGACGACAAATGAGACATCTAACCAGAATATGAAGAAAACAAGAGGATGCAGATTTGGTGAATTTGGTATTGTGAAGCAACTGTGAATACAGTGCTGACTTTAGATTCACCTTGTAATATACTGTTTACTAAAACATTGATCAGTACTCAAGAGATACATTTAAGCAGCAGCACTGCCATCTCCACACTTTTGACACCAGTGTACAATGTAGAACTTACTGACTGATGTGCCCTGCACTGCCACAGCCTGTCCAAACTTCCAGGGGCAGCATGCTGTTGCTCGCCAGGCTTTTTTGGCCTGAATGCTGCTGCTGCTTTGAACTTAAAGGTTTACTTGAAATTAGTATTATCTCAAATTGAGGAGTATATAGATGTGAATAATTGTGCATGTTAGACTTGTTTAAACAGGATAATGGCAGTTTTAGGCTGCACTGCTGGTAAAATGAGGACTGTAAATAAGTGAAATTAATCTACAAAAAAATTAAAATACTCACAGTCAACGAAGACGAAGGCCAAGAGTTGAGAGCGACATGAACAAAAAAAGTCCTGCAGGGGCTAGCTGGAGGGTGGTCCAAAAGGAGGGGTCTTGGGGAAATCCTGGACAAGCCAAAAAACTGTGGGACTCCAGCCCCAAATTAAACCCAAAATGGCTGTAGCACTCCGATGTAACCCAAAAAGGCAAGAAGAAAAAAATCAAAAAGGAAGCGCTTTTCATTTTAGCTGGTACCCAACTATGCAGCAGCCTTGCAGCAGTAAGGCTGTGCATCCCGAGCTAAGTGGGACTGGGGTTCATAAAGGCAAAAACCGCAAAGTGAAACGTAGTGTGTTCACAGCTGGGTGGGCAAGGGTGACCGATTAAGGGGTAAGGGGTTTATACAGCTGGGAAGGGGCGCAGGGAGGGGTGCGTGCAACTGGGTGATCGATTAAGGGGCAAAGGGAAGGGTACACACAGCTGGGGGATTGATTAAGAGTCTTTGCAAGTACAGATAAAAACAGGTTGTGCTAGCATTGATATGAGGGAGTGGTTCTTGTGGTGAGCTAATTCCTGGAACATGAACATCTGCTGAAGCTAGAAAGTCTATAATATCAACATTTAGAAGGCAATTTGGGGGGTCATTCTTGGCATATACAGAACAGCAGGGTGGGAAGAAGCTAGTTAGTTAGGCAGGCTACAACATTTTCTAGGATTTCCTATTATGTGACACCAGCAAGAAAAGTCTAGGAATTTAAATCCTTATCACCTGACAACTGTTCCTTTCTGTGGGACAGCTCATTTGTTTTCATTTACTTCACGTATAAACTACTTTAAATACTCAAAGTGATACTTGAAGTTTGGGTGTTTGTTCTGTACTTGGAACTCTTTATCATCATATAGGATTCATTTCTGGAAATATCCTTCCTGAGTACCTTCCACCTGGATCAAATTCTGTGTGCATTTCTCAGTGATTAGTCCTCTCTTCCCCCTCTCAGGGTCTTCCATGATATTTATTAATATTTCTTTTGTGATTCTGAGAGCTTCTGGAGGTAACATGTGGTCTGTGTGGTGCCTAGGAGCATGATGTGGCCTCCTCGTGGTCTTCTCCTGTCCTCCAGTCATCCAGCACCTCCTTAACTGTGCTCCCTACACTGTGTTTCTGAGTTACCTGCTGTACCAGGAGGCGGGATCCACTGGGGTTCTGGATATTCTGTATCTCTTCGTTAATGGGTGATCATTCTGTCTGAAATTTTGTTTCTTTCATGAGTTAGTGGAAAGATATTTATGTTTATTTTACCCAGAATTTTGTAGATTTGAATATGTGGATAATAATTTTCTATTCATTTAGAGGGTAGAGAAAATCTGCACAGAGCTTCAGTAGCAAAATTTGAACTCTTATTTCAATCAGGGTTCTAAGATCAACAACTGAAAATGACATTTGCACATCTATGATTGAACACACAATAACATGAAACTGGTTGAAAGTAGACCATAAAATTATGACTGTTACTAGCTATACAGGTATGTTTCAATACTTTAGCAAAAGTTAGATACACATGACTGATAAATATAGAATTAATTGAGGCAACCTGAGATAAAGAAAATGAATGAAGGCAGAACTATGAGAATCTGTTTAAGAAATAGTGAATATTATGATACTAAGGTATTTAATATTCTATATAAGAGAAACAGAGAAAGAGAGAGATAAAAGGAGAGAGAGGGAGAGAGAGACAATGGCTACACTGTGTTATGCTGTATTTATGAATCCCTAATTTCTAAAATCTAAAAGGAAAGGGCAGGCCAAAGTCCTGTTCAACGCACTGTCACAGGATGAGAACACTGAAGCCCCTTGAAAATGCCCTGAGTCCAGCCAGGCTGTCTCTCTCCCTTCTGCTCTGAAATCTCTGTGGGCTGCTGGGACTGAATCTGGGGACCAGGTCTTCTGAGAGGTTTGAGAAGAAGAGAGAGCTCTGAGTTCTAACAGCAGAAATAGGAATGTGATGCATTTATTTTACTGAAATGAAGCATTTATTACTGAATGAGATAAGTCCTTGTGATCCAGACAAAACTAGTACATTCATTTTCGATGATGATTAATTGCCATATTAAAAAAATCAATTGTATGGATGTGTCTAGAGTGAAGCTCCTAGGTTGGTGAGGAGAACTTTTTTTTTCAGCACAATGAAAGAGAGCTCCACAGGAAACAAGAGTAGCAAAACATGAGCACTGATTCCTGTCAATGCCTCCATGACAGACTTGGAGTGATGTAGATACACAGAGCAGAAAATGACTTGGGTGGGGAATGCCATGCCAGATTCTGTAAGGACATTCTTAACAACACTGCATTTGTACCTGAAGATGGTTTTTGAGTTTGGGGGTCTCAAAATCCCTGTGCTTGTTAAAAGCATGCCAGGTTTATGTCTGTGTTCAACCTGAGGTCTTCTCACTGTGTCTTGCACAGTATAATTGAGTTTTGCTTTTGTTTAGTCCAGTCTGGCAATCAGTGTCCTTTTATTTGTGAATTGACATCCCTCATTTGAAAATGGTTAGAGAAATTGTTATTGTCAGTGTTGTCATTGCATCATTGCAGAAGAGAAATATTCCATGTTTGGATAAGCAAAAAGCCGTCAGCTTGCCTCCACTTTTTTCCTTTATCATATTCAAACTACAAGCGTATTAATTGGTACCAATGATAGTAGTGTTGGCCTTCCCATTATCCACACCTAGAACTGTGCTAAGCCAGTGAGGGGAGTAATAAGTAATGATGCAACCTTAATTTACCGTCACCCACTCTGATGCAGTCACTTTGAAAAGCGCAACTTGTGAGTACATGGGGCTTCTGCGGACAGCCAGATATAAGCCATCCTCATGGCCTGAGCATTTTTGGCATGTTGGGTTGGTGGTGGTGCATTTATTAAGGTGGACATTGTCAAGGAAATACCCTATTTTTCCATTAACTGTGAAAGGCAGTTTTATGGGCATATTAATCTGGATTAAAAATTGTTTTCCTTTAGGGCTTATAACTCTACTCCATGATTCTCTGAACTTAAAATTTTATGTTGGTTAGGAATTTAATTGTAATGCATTCACTTTTACATTTGACTTATTGCTTTCTCTAAAAGCATTTAAGATTTGGCCCTTGTGTTCGTCTTGTAGATTTTCAACAATAATTTGTTGTGGAGAAGTTCTTTTCTGACTGTGTCTATTTGGCAATTCAATATACCATATTTAACTGTATTTTAAATTCCATACCTGAAATTTTCCTTGTATGATTTCTAGAAAAACCTACTATATTCTTCATGCAGTCTTCTTATTTTCCCTATATCTAATTAATTATAGTTTGGTATTCTTTACATTATCTTACAAGTGTTGATCCATTTTCCTTGGTCTCTTGTTTCTAATATATTCCTGAGTGTATGTTCACATGCATGAGCCCTACTGTCTTTTCTGAGATTAGTGACTTCTGTTGCCAATGCTCTCACTAGATCTTTAAAAATCTCTTGGATTTCTCTTTTGTGCATTTTCATGGGCCATTATTTTTGCTAGACTAGTCATTCATATTGTAACATATTGTGTTGTTCAGCTAGCTTTTTATCACGTCTTCTTTAAGATTATTTCATTTATTAAGTCCATTATCTGTAGTTATGTCATCTTTGAACTCATAAAGCACATTATCAATCTGTTTTTATTTCCTCTTTTATGTTGCATTATAATTTAACTGTTTGGCTAAAATTCTTTCTCCTTGTGGATTCCCTGTAGATGAGTTTTGGGGCACTCGGTTTTTTGGAGACATTTTGTTGCCATGTTTGCCATGTTTAATATTCTGTGTGAGTGTGTGTGCATGCAATGCATGTGTGCATATTAACAGTTGAGGATTGATAAGAGTGGAGAGAGTTTATTGCTAGTATGTAGTTCTTTTTAGACAGGGTCATCTTTCAAGTGATGTGCTCTTGGAATGGTTAACATTAGTACTTGCTTACCTCAAAATTGACCACTTCCGTTAATTTGGGGAGGAAAGGATGTGTTGTAATTGGTCAATAACAAATTCTAAGAAAAAACTGCATTAGTGTTGCTGGCAGAAGACAAAGTAGATATTGGCATATACTACAACTCCAGTAATATCAACAATCATATCAGCTAAAACAGGAAAGAAATCAGTAAAAATGGACTCAAAGAGAAACTGGATATTGGTGTAATAAAAGAAAAAATAAACTACCAATATGTCATCGATAAATATACATAAATGTAGAATAAGAATAATATATACAGAACTGTATACCAGTTATTGACATACAGTAAATATATACTATATGAAATAGCTATATTACCATTAACAATATGAAATAACTAGATAGCAAAAGAATAGAGTCAACTAAATATCTAGATTAATAAAGCATAATGGCAACATTAATTTTGAAGGAGGGGGGAAAGTGGAAAGGAAAGAAACAAAATTTTAAAGCACAGAAAATTATCATGATGAAGAGAAAAAGATAAGATAAAGGATTTAGAAATGAAAAACAGATTTCAATAAATGTAACTGAAAAGAAAAAAAGAAAAAGAAAAAAGAAATTCTTAGACTCCTCAAAAGAGAAACAAATGGGTCAAAAATTTTCTATTTCTTTGAACCAGTAGTTTTTTTTTTCCCCCTGGGGTTGTAATTACTGAAATTCATGAGTTATGTGGTGACACAGTGAGTAACTACAAGTTCTGTTTTCCTTTCGCACTTGCATTTTTTGAGTGTGAAAGCTGAGTTCTTCTCTGCTTTTCCTGCTAGGTGAAGTCAGTCAGTGATGTCTACCTTTGGACTCTAGGCACTACGCCACCACCCCACTCCCCAGTTTTCATGTCCCTCTGTGCATCGCAAATCACTGTGCTCTCTGCAAAGCTCAATGACCTACAGGTCTGTGAGGTGCCCCTTATAGGCTCTTTGCACACCTCAGGATGTGGCAGCTGCTTAAACCAAGACATTTCCTTGATCACCTTGTCAGATGGGAAAAAGAAAGACCACTGAACTTTGTTCCTAATGTGAGTGGCCAAGGGGGTGATGATAAGCAGTCCACTGGACTTGATGACAGTGCTTTTGATCCCTCCCCAGGAACCACCCTGGTTCCTTACCATGGAGGACGAGATGCCTCATACTTCTTGAGCTGAGCTGAAATGTCTCAGGAGGTCTTTGTGTAGCCAGCATCTTCTCTATGTCTGTATCTCTGGGAAATCTCCTACCCAGGCACCTGAAATGTAGATATTCTGTGGCTTCTGATTCCTACAGTGGCTCAGTCTGAAAGAGATACTCCCTTTTCAAACATCTTCTGCTTAGTCACTCAGTGGATGCTGCACTGAATTTCCTTTCCAACTGTAACCTGCTATGTGGAATCAGTTACTCTCAGAATAAAAATCCATACAGTCTGTTTTTTTCAGATTACAGTAAGTTTTTTCATTTGGTAGTTTTTTGGTGTTTTTGGTTGGATGTTTAGCACAACCTGCCTGGGCAAATATTTCTCCCTGTAACTAATGACCCATTTCAGGTTTATTATATTTTAGCAGAGATATGATCCCTCTAACCTGTATAGTTGTTCAAAACTCCTTTATTCTAGCTAAGTGTGGTGGTGTACGGCTATAATCCCAGCACTTGGAAAGCTGAGGAAGAAGTATTGCTAACAGCTCAAGTCCAATCTGAGCTGCAAATTGGGATGATCTTAATAAACAACCACAACAAACAGACAAGATGAAAAAATCCTAGTTTCTTTTTATAACTCTAAAGTAGCATACTGTACAATGCTCCCTAGTTATGCAGCTCCTTCCTGCTTCCCATCGGCACCTCTGGACACTAAAGGTGTTAATCAGCCCATAAAATCTGTAGTGCCCATGCCTCATGACACTAGCCAGAATTTTGCTGTAGTGTGGAAGAATTCACTTTCAGGCACCAAAGGATGGTTGTTACAGAGCATGTCATGGATCCTAAATTGGCTGGTGCTTCTGGTAGTGGTAAGCAGGGAACTGCTGAGATTGATTTTGTTTTCCTTTCATCACAGGTCTGCCTTCTCCTGCAATGAACAAAGCTGGTTCCCCACCTATGATTTGTTTTCTTTCCTGCAGGGAGTGGCATGAATTAGGAGCTGAATGGACTAGAGTCTCCTTCCTTCCCTCTTTAATCAGTGCTCTGTTTGATTTCAGTTATACTCACACAGGCATGGGTAGAGGAAGGCTTGTGCCTTTGTCATGTGATCAGATACTTCAGTTAAGTTAGCCCTGTGGAAGGCGTGGTGTGGTTAGTCCAGTACCCAGTTTTCACTGTCTTCTTAACAGCCTTCTCAATCTCTGATCCCTTCTCTCTGTGATAATCCTGACCTCCACTTCCATCTTCTCATTCTGTGAGGCTTTAGATGAGTACAGTATGCCACACCCTCTGGCTGTGCCTCTTTTCCCACGGTGTTCACCTGAGCTTTTTCTCCACACTCCACAAAGCAGCAATACCCCCCCTGTGAACTCTGAGATGCCTAGGACTCTAGGGATTTAGCAGCTTTTGCTTGGATGTAGAAAGTCTCATGTGCAGACACTGAACAATAGGCAGTGGCAGGGGTATTCTGCAGACACAGAAGCACAAGAGTCATGATGGGCAATGGCATGTTGTGTTCCTGCTCATGTTACTTTTCTTCCCAGGGCCACAGCAGTGGGAACCACTGCTTGCACCTGCAACTCCATGAACCATGGCAGTCTCAATGTTTAGGCCTGGGTCCCTAAGCACGACTGTGCAGTGCTTTTTATTTTCATAAAGTCCTGCTTGTGATTTCGCAGTCACTCTCTCTGAGTGATTCTCTGTATGTTAGTTACTTCTGGGTCCCTAGTCCATGAATATATCCCTCACTGCAGCCCCTCTCCTAATGAGGAGTGTGGGTAAGCTGGAACCAATCCCAGTAGACATGCTCTTTCAAGTCCATTAGATTCCTTCCAGTGGTGATGTGTTCACGAGTGGTTCTGGCATGTAAGGAGTGCTGGGTGTCAGAGTGACCCAGCTTCCTTTTCTACGCTCCCTTGAGTCTGGGCTTGATTTGGTGGGTTAGCCCTGCAGGCTTCCTCCATATCTGTGTTCATCCACCTCCTGCATTTCTGAGTACCTGAACTTTCTTGTAAACATCTTTTAACATTCCCTTATGCACTGCTGTCTATATTCAGCTCTTATGGCTTGTCTTTATATTTCTTCCTTTGAGGGATTTCTGTTCAATTTGCTTGTTCATTTAATGATTAGCCTGTTTCTTTTGCTGTTCAGGTTTTTGAGTTCTTTACATATTCTAAAAATTAATCCTCTCTTGGGAGTAGCTGATAAAGATTTTGTCCCATTCTATAAATTGTGCCTTCTGTTAATTGTTTCCTATGCTGCAGAGAAGATTTTTACTTTGTTTTCATCTAACTTGCTTATTATTGATTTACTTCCTTTGCTATTGCAGTCCTATTCAGGAAATCTTTTCCTGTGCCTGTAGCTTGAGATGTATTTTCTACACCATAGTCCAGCAGTTGTGAGGTGCCCAGTCTTATAGTAAAGACTTCTATCCATTTTATCTGATTTTACTACAGAGTAAGATCTTATTTCATTCTTCTGCAAGTGGATAGATTTTCTTACAACAATTGCCAAAAAGTATATCTTTTCTTTAACACTTATTTTTGCCACCTGTGTCAGAAATCAAATGGATTTAGGTGAATGAGTTTGTTTCTATGTCTTCTGTTTCATTTTATTTGGCTGCATGTATGTTTTGGTGAAAGCATTTTGTTTTTCTTACTTGGCTTTATAGTATAGTTCTAAATTTGGTATTGTGTTGCCTTGAGTGTTGCTTTTTTCTACTTAGGTTTGCAGGAACTATTCTGAGCCTTTTACATTTGTCTATAAATTCTAGGATTGGATTTTCTAGTTTGGGGAGGAATGTTGTTAATATTTTAGCAGGGAATACACGGAAACTTTAGATTAGTTTTGGTAATGTGGCCATTTTGAAATATTTCTGCCAATACATGAACAAGGGAGAATTTTCCATTTGCTAATGTCTTCTACAATATTTATTTAGTGCTCTGTATTTCTCTTACAAGTGTCTTCCACTTTGTTTGATAGGTTGCTTCCTAGTTATTTTTTGAAACGTTTGTGAGTGGAATCATTTTTGTTTCTTTCTTGTTGGTTCATACAGAAGATGATACACAAGACAGATATTGTTTTTTGGTGGCAATTCTGTATCTTACCACTTCATTGAATTTATTACACTTAACTGTTTCCTGGTAGAATTTTTAGAGTCTTTTATAAAGAATCATTTCTTCAGTAAATTGAGAGAATTAAAATTCTTCCTTTATTATTGGTATATTTTTTATTTGTTTTGCTTGCTGAATTATATAGTATAAAATTAGAAATAACATATTGAACAGGAGTGACATGTGGAGAAATTTGTCTCATTCACAATTTTGGAGAATGTGCTTTCAGTTTTGGCCATTTGGTCATGATGGCATTTGCATTTTTCACATAGAATTTTTTAATAGATTTTCTACAAGTCTTTTTTTTTCATGATAAAGGAATGTTAAATATTTTCATAGTCATCTTGTACATATGATGAGATAATCACGTGATTTTTGTCCATGGTTTTATTCATGAGGAATATGACATTTATTGATTTAAATCTGTTGAAACATCATTGAATCTACTGGTGCCACATGCTTGACTATGTTATATGATCTTTAAGCTGGGGAATTTTGATTTCAGGAATATTATTGATGATATTTGCATCCATATTCACCATGGATATTGCCCAACAGTTTTCTTTATCTGTAGTCTTTGCTCATGTTTGGTATCAGGATAATGCTTCATAGATGCAGGATAATTACTTCATAGAAATAGCTTAGATGTAGTCTTCCTTTTTGGTTTTTGAGAATCTTTGGAAAGCTTGATCATATAACATGACCAAGCATGTACCAACAGTTGATGCAATGATGTTTCAACCCATTTAAATCAATAAACATTACATTCCTCATAAACAAAACCAAGACAAATGGCACATGATCATCTTATTATATGTAGAAAATAACTTTGAAAATATTTTTACATTCATTTGTCATGAAAAATCCTGTAGAAAATATAGATCTTTGCACAAAATGATAAAAATTCTATGTGAAAAATGCAAATTCCATCACAATGTAATGGGAAAAACTGAAAGCATATTCCCCAAAATGATGAATGGGACAATTGTCTTCACTTGTCACACCTGTTTAATTAGGAATTTCAAATTTTAAACCATATAACTGAGCAAGAAAAAGAAATAAATGTATACTAATAAGAAAAGAAGAATTGAAATTCTATTTTCTAATGATATGATTTTTTTTTTCATGTTAAAGAGAATAAAACAAGAGTACAGACAAAAGCAGATCAGAATGGAACGATGTAAGCAAAACAACACTTTACAAGACAACTGGATAATAACAGTAGCTACCATAATGTTTTGTTCTATGTAATAGTTGAACATTTCTTCACATACAATAATACCAAACGTGACAAAGTAGCATAAAACCATTGAAGAGGATGAAAGAATTACAGGGCATTCTGAACTAAATAGCAGAAAATGAACAATGGGTACTATAATATCTCATTTTCCATAAAATTTTGTTTGTACTGTCAAATATACTAAAATCCAATAAGACACAACATTATAGAACCAATGGAAAGAGAAGAACAAAAGTGTGGTAGGACTTCAAAGCAGGATGATATTAAATCAACAATGGCTGTCACAATGTTTTCTTCAAAGTAGCTGCACATAACACCATGCATTAATAAAATCAAACAAAAAAAAGATTCCAAACAATGAATGAAAACATTATAGGGCTTCAAAACAATGTAATGGGGAACATGATTACCATAAAATCTTACATACTCATCATTTTTCACTAGGGAAATGGAATGGTATTTATATATATATGAGTTTGATTTATTTCACTTATGAGTATGGTTTCAAGTTGCCTCCATTTGTTTATAAATATCTCAAAGTGATCATTCTTTATAGCTGAGTAGTACTCCACTATATAAAAAAATCACATCTTTTTTATCCATTCCTCAGTTGATGGACATTCAGGTTGTTTCAAAGATCTGGCTGTTACAAATTTTGCAGCTATAAACATAGGTGCACATATATCACCATGGTATGAAGTTTTCAGTTCTTCTGGGCATATGCCTAGTAGTAGATTAGCTGGGTCAAATGGGACTTCCAATCCCAGCTTTTTGAGACATCTCTAGGGTGACCTACACAGTGGTTGCACTAGCTTACAATATGACCAAGAGTGCAGAAGTATTCATTTTTCCCCACAGCCTCTCCAGCATTTGTGGTTTGTAGTTTTCTTTATCCTGACCATTCTTTCTGGAGTGAGAAAAATCTCAGTGTGGTTTTACATTGCATTTCCCTAATGACCAATGATGATGAACATTTTTTCATGTATTTATTTGCCATTTGTATTTCTTCATCTGAGAACTCTGTATTCATTTCAGATGCCCATTGTTGGATTGGGTCTTCGAATTTCGATGGTCTGATTTTTTTTAATTTTTTATAAGTTCTAGACAGAAGTCCTTTATCTGAGGGACAGTCCATTAACATTTTTCCCAGTTAGTGGGTTTTCTTTTCACTCTGCTGGAAATCTCTTTTGACATGCAGAAACTCTTTAATAAGATGTGGTGCCAGTTACTGATTCTGGGAAGCATTTCCCGTGCAATTTGATTCTTGTTAATGAATTCCCTATCTACCCCTATGTATTCAAGATTTTTACCTACTTTGTATTCCAACAGATTTAGTGTTTCTGTTTTAATATTTTGATCTTTGCTCCATTTAGACCTTAGTACATGGTGATAGGCATGGATCTAGTTTTAGTTTTTGGCATATGTAGAGCCAATTTTTCCAGCACCATTTGTTAAAGAGACTAGTTCTTCCAGTGAATGTGTTTGCCCTTATATCACAGATAAGATGGTTAAAAAAAAAGATAAGGTGGTTGAGTGTTTTTAGTTGTATTTTCTAATCTATTCCATTGGTCTTCAGATCTGTTTTCATTCCAGTACCATGTTGATTTTATGACAATACCTTTGTAATGTAGTTTCAAGTCAGAGATTGGGATGTCTCCGGCCTTGTCTTTGCTGCTAGAAATGCCTTTGCTATTCTAGGTCTCTTCTGGTCCCAGATGAATTTTAGGCGTGATTTCTCTAGATCTATGAGGTATGCTAGTGGTATTTTGATTGGGATTGCATTTAACATGCATAAAAATTTTTGGAAAGTGGCCTATTCACAATATTTACTCTTCATATCCATGAACAAGGGATGTGTTTCCATTTTCTGAGGTCCTCTTCTATGTCTTTTTCAGGGTATTATAATTTGCCCTGAATAGATTGTTTACTTCTTTCATGAGATTAATTCCTAAGTATTTCATTTTTTTGGATGCCATTGTGAAGGTTGTGGTTTGCCTTATTTCTCTCTCAATAATATTGCTGTATGTGTATAGGAATGGTATTGAATTTTACTATTGACTTTGTATCCAGCTACTTGTTTGAATTTATTCATTATATTTAGGAGTCTTTCAATGGAGTTTTTGGGGTGTTCTGTTTAGAGTATCATGTCATACTCAAATAATGATAATTTAACTTCCTCTTTTCCTGTCTTTTCTCCTTCTATTTCTCTCTCTTGTCTAATTGCTCTGGCTAGTATTTCCAGTAAATTGTTGAATAGGAGCAGAGTTAAGGGACATCCTTGTCTTTTGCCTGATGTTAAGGTAAAGACGTTCAGTTTTTGGCCATGTAATATGATACTGGTTGTTGGTTTGTCATGGATGGCCTTTATCATATTGAGGTAAAGACCATCTGTTCCAATTCTCTGTAAAGTTTTTATCATGAATGAGTGTTGGACCTCATCAAAAGCTTTTTCTGAATTTATAGAAATGATCATTTGATTCTTATTTTTGAATGTATTCATACGGTGGATTATATTTATTGGCTTAGGAATGTTGAAACATCCCTGCATTCTTCGGATGAATCTCACTTGGTCGTGGTGTATAATCTTCTTGATGACTTGCTGCATCTCGTCCACTAATATTTTACTGAGAATTTTTGCACCTATGTTCATTAGGAAAATGGGCCTTTAGTTCTCTTTTCTAGTTGGGTGTTTCTCAGAATTGGTACTAGAGTAATATTTGCTTCCAGGAATGACTTAGGAAAAATTGTTCCCCTTTCAATTTCATTGAAGAGTTGAGGAATTTTGCCTTTAAGTCTTCTTTGAATTTCTTGTCGAATTTGGCGGTGAATCCATCTGGGCTTGGGCTCTTCTTGGTTGATAAGGACTTAATTACATTTTCAATTTCATTAATGGAAATTCAGTTATTCAGGAGTTTTACACATTCCTGACCCAACTTTGGTATTTCATATGTTTCTCATCATCGGTCCATTTGTTCTGTGTTATCAAAATTATGAGAGCATGTGTTTTCAAAATAGGTATTGTAGATCTTCTGTATTTCCACAGAGTCTGTAATGATTTCACCCTTTTCATTCCTTATTACATGAATTTGAGTTTTTTCTTTCCTTTTTTAGTAAGATTGGTGAGAGAAAATTATCAGTTTTATTTATTCAAAGAGCCAAGTCTTTGATTCATTGATTTGTTGTAATGTTTTCTTCGTCTCTGTTGCATTAATTTCTGCTCTGATATTTATAATTTCCTCCCTTCTCATTGCTATGGGCGAAACTTGTTCTTTTTCTAGATGTTTGTGGTATAGCATCAGGTTATTTATTTATATTTGTTCTGTTTCCCTGATGTGGGAATTTTATTGCAATAAATTTTGCTCTCAGGTCTTCTTTCATTGTGTCCCACAGATTCTGGTAAGTTTTATTTGTATTTTCATTTGCTTGTGGATATTGTTTTATGTTTTCTTTAATTTCCTGTGTGACCACTAATTGCTCAAAGGTGCATTATTCAAGTTAGATGTGTTTGTGGCATGTTTGCTGTTTCTTTTATCATTAATTTCTAGTTTAATTGTACTATAATTCAATAACATGCATGGGATAATTCCATTTCTTTTGCATTTCCTTAAGTATGTTCTGTGGGCTAGTATAAGGTCTATTTTAGAGAATGTACCATAGACTGCTAAGAAAAATGTATATTCTGATGTTGTTGGATGGAACATTCCATATACATCTATCCAGTCCATTTTTTCACAGGTGTCATTTCCTTCGGTTATTTCTTTGCTGATTTTTTTGTCTGATTGATCTGTCCCTTTGTGGCAATGTCATGTTAATGTCTCCTGTTATAACTGTGTATGATTATTTGATTTTTCATTTCCATTAATACATTTTTTGTATAGCTGGGTGCTCTGGAAGTTGGTGCATATATGTTTAAGATTCTTATCTCTTCCTCTTGAAGTTTTCCCCTAACTAGTATGAAGCGAATTTCTTTAACTCTTCAGATCATTCTTGGTTTGAAGTTCAGATTGTCTGAAAACAGAATAGCTATCCCTGCTTTTTTGGGTTCTTGTTTCATGAAGTATTGTTTTCTGTACTTTGACTTTCAGTCTATTAGTATTTTGGGGTGAGATGGATTTCTTGTAGACAACGTATGATTGCATGTTGTTTCTTGATCCATTCTGCCAGTCTGGTTCTTTTAATTGGTGAATTGAGACAAATTACATTAATGTTTATAAGTGTTATATTTTGGTTTAGTTTTCATATGTTATCTTTCCACCATTGATTCTTTACCTTTCCACTCTGTTTAATTGTCTGCCTTGCTTAGTTGTTGTTTCATATGTCTATCTAGAATGTCTCTCAGTATTCTTTGTAGGGTTGGTTTGGTGATCATGAAGTTCTTCAGCTGTTCTTTGCCATAGAAGTATCTTATTTCTCAGTCCATTTTGAAGAACAGTTTCACAGGGTACATCATTTTGAGTTGGAAGTTGTTGTCCTTTAGGATTTGAAATATTGAGGAAGTCTCCCAGAGACCAGCATTGCGGCCTGTCTCTTGGGGACCCGAACCTCTTGGAACCAGAGAGTGGCCCGGGCTGTTTGGATGGAAAGTTTACGCAGACCTGCATCTCAGCGTGACTGTTTGGGACTGGTAGACCCTCCCTTCATCTGCAGGGAACTGCCCAGAGACCAGCATCTGGCCCAGGTCTGTTTGGGCCCATAGCCCCGCTCTTCATCCCCAGGAAGTCTCCCAGAGACCAGTATCATGGCCTATCTCTTTGGGACCTGAACTTCTCGCACCTGCAGAGTGGCCTGGGCAGTTTTTATTGAAAGTCTGCACAGACCTGCATCTTGGAGCGACAGTTTGGGACTGGTAGGCCTGTCCTTCTTCCGCAGGGAACTGCCCAGAGACCAGCATTGGGACCAGGTCTGTTTGCACCCGCAGCCCCATGCTTCACCCCCAGGAAGTCCCCCAGAGACCAACATTGTGGCCTGCCTCTTTGGGACCAGAACTTCTTGGACGCGCAGACTGGCCCGGGCTGTTTGGATTGGGAATATTTTGGAGACTGGCATCTTGGCCAGGTCTGCTTGGGACCGGGAACTTTGCAGAAACCAACATGCTGGCCTGACTCTTTGGGACCTGTAGGCCTACCCTTCACTGGCAGGGAATCTCCTGGAGACCTGCCTGGGACAAAGCACGGTGGCCTGGCCTGCCTCAGATCCCACAGGCTTTGGGGTGACCACACCCAGGATTCACCTTACAACTTAGGGAGCCAGGAGCCCACAGAGGGGGTTAGGACCCTTTGAGGAAGCCAAGAGCCTGTGGGGGAGCCACTGCCCCTCCAGGAACTGAGGGTATAAGAGGTAATTCACCACACATGCAGAGAAATCTTTGGAACACTGCTCAAAGTAAGGAAATATAGAAAAATGACAAAAGGAAAGACCAAACGACAGGCTCAAAGCCCTAGCCCTCCCCAAGAAAGCTTAGAAGCCATGTACATAGAAGAAAGAAGAAGCCATACACCTT
>PVJX010034547.1:0-18849 GCA_004027295.1 Dolichotis patagonum | reverse complement strand
GTGGAGTTTAAATCTCTATTTTCTTGGAGGAACAGCTTGTTTATGTGTACAGGAATAAGGAGTTGCGCTTTACTTGTATTCAAGTCATTTTTTAATGCATATGGTGCTTTTGTAATAGGATATTTAATACTCTTTTAGAGTATCTGGACAAAATTGTAACTAGCAGTACAGTACAGAGGGCCTGATTCAAGAACCCCCAGGTATACCAAAATGTACAGTTGCTCAAATCCCTTATACATAGTGGTGCTGTATTTGCATGGAATCTGTGTGCATCCTTCTATATACTTTTACTCATCTTTTGGTGACTTATAATACCTAATATGATGCCAGTGCTATGTAAATAATTGTTATAATATATTGTCTGGGGCATAGTGACAAGCAAAATGTCTACATTTTCAGTACAGATGCAATTTCTTCTGAAATATTTTCAATCCTTGGTTGGCTGACTGGTAGAATCTCTTTGCATGAATTGCTGTTTTGCTTTATGCTTTGTTGTCTGAAGCCTCCCTAGGGCAATGTTTAGGTTTGCCTGACGCTGTGTTGGGAATGTAGTATTAATGAGACTGAGGTGGTCTGGTCCTCCATTTCACGCCCAGCAAGCTGTGGGTGCCTTGGGGGACTGGTCACTTTCTGCAGGTGTATGCACTCTACAAAAGTTTGGGGGCTATAGCAACCCATAATAATCTCATGCTTTAGGAAATTCTTTGAAGTCCAAGAATCAGTATCAAAAAATACAGAAATATTATATATGAATAGTTATAGGAAGAACATAGAGGTATCACATTTCACTCTAAGCATCATTTTAAACTGCATTAAGCCCAGAATAACTAAGTAAAAGTACTGTTGTTTACATTTGATTGAACTATTCAAAAGAACAGTTCTAGGGCTAATTATTGTCTGATCAACATCTTGGTTATTTAAGGAAATAGTTTGATAGCTGATTGAAAATTGAATTTGTAATATTTAATTTGGTTTAGACAAAACTTGTTCAGACTTAAAATCAAAATAAAGGTTTTTTGCATAGGAATTTTCATTATTTGATTCTGCAATGTTAGTTCATTTCAAGTAGGTGAAATTGTGGGCATATTAAGTCAGTTGACGTAAATCCTATAACTTAGGCCATTGCTTTTTTCTAGTTTCCCTTCTCTCTTGAAGAAAACAATGTGAAAATTGAATTTCTGTTCTTTAGCACTTATTTGTCATAACCGTTGCCATTTTACCTGATCCATATGCTCTACACATACATTCGTGGACACACACACACATTGAATACAGGGTGAAGGTTTAGGGTGCCCAATGTAGGGTAGACACTGTGCTCCATGTTGAAACCAAAGGTCAAAAAGGTAAAACTTACAGTGTAGGAAAGATAAGCAGCTGTTTGTACTGTGGTATATTTGGGAGAAAAGTATCAGTATACAGCACGTATAACAATACTTGTGTGCCTGCCTAGATTTAGATAGTGACCTATTGTTAATGAAGTTTGAAGTTTTACCTTTAAATTTCTCATAATGAAAGGAAATCAATAAGCTGTGCAGTTTGTGAAAAGAGTCTAGTACCTTAGTGATCACAAAGTACTTTTTCTACACAAGTGTATCCACTTGCGCTATCACAAGTTCTCCAATAATAGAGCAATCTCTCCAACATGGGCATTGCCTTTGTTCGTACTGATGAAATGCTTGGCATTTAAGATTTTGTTTTCGGGTTATAGGATTAACTTAATCTGCTACAAATACTTTCAATGGAATTTTTATTCTCCTGGATATTTGCTTGAATCTGCCTTATGGATTCCATTTCTTTCCTATGTTGAACATTCATGGCTTCCATAATTTTCTTAAGCTTATCTATCTTTTTGTCTGTAACTGTTTTAGAGTCACAAAGCATGGTCTTCATTGTGGACACTATCTTTGTAGTTATTTGAGAAATTATTTCTGATTTGATTTTTTCCAGAGCTTCATTCAATTGCTTTGTTGTTACCACTTCAGAGAGGCCAGATGGGGGCTTTCAGACTGTTCCAGCTCATTGCCCCGGGCTTTGCCTTTGGTGATCTGGAGATCAGGGGTGGCATCTTGTTTAAGTGTCTTCTTTTTTCCTTTTTTTTTTTAGTTCAATTCCTGGGGTAATGCTTGTAAATTGCTTAGGGTGGATTGCTTTATTTCTAGTATTTAGGACCCTTACGTAATGACTACTTCTTTGCGGTATCTCCCAGGTGTAGCTGGTTTTGGGTTTTGAGTCTTATGGAAGATCCTACCTCTTCAATGTTTTGGAGATGGGAAGTTGCTGCTTGTTTGACCCAGGCCCAGGTTCTTTGTTCCACTGTATTTTCTGTGACCCTAGGTATAGAACACTAGCTGTTTAGAACAATTATGCCACTTTTGGCTATCGTGGTACCAATAGCATCAAACACAGCCTAGAAAATGAGAAACTGAGATAACCATTAATTTTCCACTTTTAACTGTATGCACTAGATTTTTGGTTGTATTATAACAAAATTTAAAACAAGAAGATTACATGCAGTATACAAGTCCTTAATATGTCACTTTTGCCCTCAGTTAAAATTGAAAATGGGTTAAGGAAAAAAAAGATAAGTGGAAGACGAGGAAAAGATTAGAAGTAAGGTTGGAAGACAAAGGGGGATCATGCTAACTTTGGGAAACTGGTGCTAAAGACTGGAGGAAAAGGGATAAAAAAGAGACAAAAAGAAGAACAGAACAGAACCCCAACCACAAAGAGGCTAGAAACCATGTTCCCACTCATGTAAAAACAAGATCAAACAACAAAGGGAAAAAAAATGAAAAAAAAAGTGAAAAACAGAAACAAAACCACCACCACTACCACCACAACAAAAAACAAATGGGAGAGAAAGACAAAGAGAAAAAGAGAGAGGAAAAATTAAAGTCTCCTTCCTGGTTCGTCTCTACTTTCACTGGTAGACAACCTGTGGAGACAGAGTCCTGATCCATGCCCATCTATCCCAGCAAGCCAGCAGTAGCTTTTTGGCAGGGTAGGATAATCCCAGTGAACCTGCCCTTTCTGGCTGAGACCAGACTCATTTGGCCTACAGCCATCAGCACACCTTCCGAGGGCCTGAACCCAGCTGGGAGCCGCTAGATGGAGCCAGCAGCAGCTCTGAGTCCTGAGCTCTGCCGGCCCCTCTCCTAGATGGCTGCTCTCACTGCCCGCCAGTGCAGTCATTCACGTCTGCTGCTCCCCTCCACTCTGCCTTTCTCTCTTTGTTGAGGCCTCTGGTCATCACCGTTCACATGTGACTGCAGGTTCAAAGCACTTCTCCTGCACAGTGAGTCCTGTCTCAGGGAGAAGGCTCCTCAGGCTACTTCCTTCTTCCTCCTTGAGGTTTCTCTCTTCACTCTCTCCGTGGGCTTCAATTCATGCATCAGATCATTCCTGGATCCAGGGGACCCACTTCCCTGCTTCTTGTCTTCCTTACATGGCCATATTCCAGGGTGTGGGCAGCAATTCTCTGAGAAGCTCCTTCTCTGTGCCTCACTGCTCTGCCATCTTGGTCTGACTCGGTTTGTGGAGGTTTCAGTCTGTAATCAGCTGGATCCAGGCAAGGTGGCATTGAATTGTAGGACTGGGTGATGTGAATAATCTTAGCTTTCTTAATTCTGTCCTTTAGCCAGGCTCAGAAGATGATGTCAGGATATTTGAATCTAGTTTTAAAAGTTTTTTTTTAATCTTGTAAATATGTTGAAGTAAAAATTAGAGGTTGGTGTGTGACTCAGTGGTAAAGCATTTGCCTAACATGAGCAAGATCTTAGGTTAAATCTTTAGTACTAGAAAAAAATTGAAACCAGATATTTAAATAAAATTGCTAAGTGGCAATATTTACTGAGAACTTACTGGGTACCAGATGCTATGGTAAACATTTTATTTCTACTAATTTGACACGTGACTGCTATTGTAGATGTGGGAATGGAGGAACAGAATGATTACATACTAGCCCAGCGTCTAAGAGCAAAGCTAGCAGTCTAGTCCCAGAGCTCCTGCTTTTGGCCACTGTGCTGCATCTGTTAGCGGCATGGTGCTGAGTCCTAAAACCAGGGAGAATTCACACACAGGGTGGTACCAGATTTGTTCAGGTGAGTATATATGAGGAAATGACACTTTATCCAAGGAGAATAGGACTGTGATGCCTTAGGTTTAATAATAAGATACAGTCTCAATATGGTAGCGGAAACATGTTTCCAGACCCGTTCTCTACCCCTGTGCTACCTGAAGCCACTGCACTTCGATGTGAGCAGATGGATTACTCAATCAGGCCTTAGACACTGACCCTACTGGGCAGTAATACTCAATGAACAGAGTCTCCAATATTTAAGGATGTCTGGGTGATGACCAGTGTCTTACAATACAAAAAGACATGCAGAAGAGTATAATTTTTAAATAGGTTTTATGACCCTACTGTAGATATAGTTCCTAGTTCTTAGCCTGTGTCTAGTGGAATACCTAAATATGAGTTTTGGAGCCAGACATACTTGGGGTTGAATTTCAATTTAGTTCTTGACAAGCAATGTGGTTCCTAGTAAGTCAAGTATCTTCTTTTAAGGTGGCAAGTTAATAGATTTGTTTCAACAGTCAACTGTCTGGCATATGTGATTACTAAATTAGGTGACAATATAGTGATTCCTCCTCTTCGATGCCATCCTGTATGCTACCATTTAGGATGTGTATGTCTGTCATCTCAAATTCTACCAACATGGGTACTGATTTCCTCTGCAGTGTATTCTTTTATTTAATATTTGTTGAGTGTGTACTTGAATTTCTGGTTTAGTTAAAAAGACAGTGAACTAAAGAACTAGATAACTTCAGATTCCGAGAAAGACTATTAAGAAAATAACCAGAGGACCTAAGGAAAACGCAGGGCAAGGTGGAGGAAGATCAATGAGCACTTCTCTGTGGAATGTTTGTGTTAAAATTTGAGAAAAAGAAGCCAGGGGCTCATAGAAGGACACCAGTTGGCGAAATCAGCAAAGGAGAGGATGTGAGCAGAAGTGAGTAGCTGAGTCTGGTGGAACTAGACAGAGGGAAGGTTTTCACTCATTTCCCTTGTAAACGTGAAGGGTCCAGTTCCACTACCACCTAGTGACGCCAGCATCCTGAGAGACAGAGTGACAGGGAAAAGGGCTTTATGGGGATAACCTGAAGAGGGCCAGAGGACTTTCTCCTAGAGCCACCTTGGCTGGGGTCACAAGCACAAATGCTTAAGCTGTATGGGTTTCTGGGGAGTCTAATCTTAGCATAGCCAAGTGAGCTCTGGAATGGTCACTAATTCTTGCAGTAGCCAGTTGTTTTGTTGTGATTTCAATGTTTTCCACAGGTCAACAGACGTTTCAGGCATTTTGCATTCTGAGCACCTAAGGAATGATTTGTTGCAGGAGGCTGTGTGACCGGCGTTGTTCTTTGATATCATCCCTGACTCTTTTTGGGCAATGCCAACTTTAATTATTTGCAGAGTGAGACACAAGGAATGAGGCAAGAAGAGTGAAAGAGAGCCGTGTTAGTGCTCGGCGGAGGTGACCCAGTCATGAGCTGCAGGCTGAGGGTGGGTAAGAAGGCAGAGAGTCCAGACCAGAGCTCTCCCCTGGATCCTGCCTCCACAGTTTGGAGGACCTTTTCTAGGAGAGAAGGCTGTGAAGAGTCACCGTTCCCCTCAGGGCAGTGTTCATGGCGACATGCTGTCACCTCCACCGTGCTGGGGCCAGGTCACTGAAACGCCCCACACACGACAGTCACATGTTCATTGAGGTGTATGTGTCATCATGGTGAAAAGCAGAAAACTTTCTCACAATTGCTTCATTTTAAAGACATTACAGTGTCCTCCAAGAGTGTACAGACTAATCCTGTCTTAGTTCAAGATACAGGAAAGATCACCACAATGCCCGTTTCCCTGACTTGGAAAGGAAGCCTCAGCGGGGTGAATGGTCACCATCCAAGTCATTAGAAATTACTAGGCAGAATATCCAAGCCCTTTGTTTGCTCTTGAGAACTCAAATGAATTCAGTTTTCTTCAGATAGAGCTTTTCCGAAGGCATAATTGAGATATTCTAGTATAACATCAGAAGATTTCCATGTAAGATTTATCTATTGAAAAAAGCCCTTAAACTTGTGAAAAGGATTCAGATGGCATAGTCAATTTAAAAAATTAACTCATGTCACACAGTTGGCATGAATCAGCCCCAGAATGCTGTGAGAAGTGCCTATCAAGTAGAAATAGAGATGCAGAGTAAATTGAAATTAAAGCACGGTAGAATTCATGCGAGAGTAGAGTGATAATTTGAGGTCTGGTATACAATGCTGAATTCAAACTGTTACTTATTTTTATTTTTTCAGGTACATAAATACACTCCCTGTGCTTTTTTAAATTTGTGTGCTCTCAGTATTGCTCATTTGTGAGAAACTAAACCTCTTGTATCTTTGCTTTCCTGTGCGTTTGTGTTTCTTTGACATGTGTGATCCTACTCGATGTCTGTGGCATTCTTAGAATTGTGGCTGGGCAGAAAAGGGGAGCCATAGGGGGACACAGCCCTGCTGGGTTGCCAGATCTACCTGCCATTTGTGTTTAATCAGGTGTGTGAGAAGTGCTGACCCAGGAATGACTGTCACGGAGGAGGACTTTTTTACTGGCAGGTCCTGGAAACAGGAGGCAGGGCCTACCTCGCAGGCTGCCCAGCGCTGGAGTCAGCAAGGAGGCAGGTAGCCGGGAGATACCCGGGCATCACTTTTCATCATGGCTTCCTCTGGAAGGCAAGAGGAGGCCGGGTAAACAGTTTTAGGATTGCTAATGAGTCATTAGGAATGAGTTACCAATTCCTTATGACAAGAGTTACTGTAGGTTATTCATTAGTATGAATGCCTTTAGTGGGCATAGGGTTGCCTGAGCTGCCTGGTCTCTGGCCCTGGGTGATCAGTGCAGGTTTAAAGTGTGGGAGCTGCCCAGGCAGGGAGGCTTTGGGTTGGTTGGTTTGTGTGTGAAAGATGCACTCACTAGAGAATTGTCTTACATTTCCAGTCTAACTCTGGAGTTCAGCAGGGCCGCAGATGCCAATGCATCCAGGATACAGGAAACAAGAAATCATAGTTATTACCATAAAATGTGATGCAGCGCTTTCAGTTAGCTGTAATACAGGTGAGAAAGCGTATACATACTTGAGTAATTTGTAATGGGGAGTGGTATATGTCTCAACAGCGACAGAGCTCTGAGGGTAGATGGAACAGCCAGTGGTTTTCCGGAAGGGAGTGTGAATAGAGGGCAGGAGGAAGGTGCAAGATGGTTGAGGAATGGGGCTGGTGCTGGAGAGGGGTCAGTGGTCAGAACGCTGCCTGGAAGCAGAGTACTGGACCTTTCAGTTACAGGCTGGGGGCTCCGAGAAGCAGTGGATGCTTCCTAGCAGGGCAAGTTGGAATGCCCTGCCCAGATTTGCTTCCTGACTCTTCTGCTCAAGAACAGAGAGATACAGATAACATGTCAGATGTCCAGCACATGGTGAGTTCTCAGGAGCCAGGTGTCATTTGGGGTCGACATGGGGCATGTCCGAAAGTGCTCAGATGTAATTATATGGGATGAGAGGGAGAAAAATTAATTAGGAGATGTATACTGGTGATAAGATCTTCAACAAGCCACGATGCTCTGGGACTGAAAAAGAAACGTGTGAGAGATAGTTGACTCTGTACTCAGGAAATTTCAGGCTTTGTGTCTTAGTGTAGTATGACCATAGTTTTGTTGTAAAAATAAAGTTACTGCAAATACTACATCCTAAAACACTGTCAATGGGTGTGTGTTAATATTTCTCATTCCCAAAGGGATTAGACCCGGTAAAAGTTATTCAGAGTGTTCAACAAGAGGCCAGTTGAAGCATGCATATCTCAGCTGCTTTTTAGGCGAGACAGGATCCCAGCCTGTAACCTGAAGGGTACAATAGTCCAGCACCAGCCCTGACCTGACATGCTGCTCCCTGTTCCTGAGCTCATCCTGCCCCTCTCCTCCCTCTCACACTCCCCTCTGGGAGTCTTTTAATCTGATAACAGAAGAGACAGATAGTAACAGAAATGGTAATGTTCGGAAAAGGGCGGTCAGGTCCTGTGTGTGTGTGTGTGTGTGTGTGCACGTGTGCACACTCCTTCTTCTGCCTGGAGCACTGACCAGTTTACCATTGACTGTCCTCTGGATGTAGATAGAACCTTCTCTAGGTTGCTGCTGTGCTGTGTGCTTGTTATGGTGGTCGTACTGCTCATGGCGGGTGCAGTCGCCTGCAGATCTCTAGACTGTACACATCCTTAAAGTCAGCGCCGTGTTTATTCTTGGTATCTGAAGTGTGTGGTCAGAGTGTGTTTCACCGTATCATTTTGCTGTTTTATTTAAGAGACATTGCTAAAGAACCGAGTGGCCATGCTTCTGTGGGTTAGTTTGGGAAGAGACCACCCAGGGAAAACTGGACTCAGATTTTGGGCAGTGGAGGCCCAGGTGAGACTATTGTCACAGAGATTTCTATAAGGGGACAGGAAGTCCAGGGTGCGGGGAACCCACATACAGTCTTGGTGAAAGTGCCTCTCTGATAGTAGGTCTAGAAGAGATGTGAAATACCATCTGACTCATCTTTTAACACTTCTGTGTGTAGCTGACAGACTTATCTAGAATTGTGTGACAAGTTTGTGACATGGCTTATCCAGACTGAGCCTGGTTCCTCTGTGGAGCTTCAGGACTGAGTCACAGTCTTGTGGAACTAGGTACTGGTGATGCGTCCAAGCAGAGTGCCTTCTTGGGACCTGAACAAAATAGGCAATAACCTCAGTACATATTGGAGAAAAAGTTACCATGGCGATAAGGAGCAAAGCTGTGAGACAGTACACAGATAGATGCTTTCCAGTTTTTAGACTTGTTCTGAAGGGGAAATTTGCCTTTTGGCACTGATGTTGTCCTTGGACTTTTGGAGAATCCCGATCTATTAGAACTAAATATCCATTTCCACATGGTCCAAGGATAGTCTATCTTTGATTTCTTTCAAGCAGTTTTGCCAGCTTTCTATGGAGTCTTTAGTTTCCTGATAATCTCTTTGAATCTGATTCATGAATTCTAGGTTTTTTCTGAATTCTTCATTAAATTTTTCTCTCCATTTTTGTTCCTCCATTCTTCTGTCTGTGTCTTCTTGAGAGGTGCCCAGCCTTTCTTTTATTAATCTACTTATCTCTTGTTTAATTTGAATTAGTATTTCAGTTTTGGTCCCGCTTACGAGGTCCTGAAGATATCTCTTTATTTCCACTAACGCTGTGTTTGATGTTGCATGTTTGCTGCCCTCAGTCTCTTTTGTATTTACCTCTCCTGGATCAATGTTCTCAGGGTTGGGGGCTGGGAGTTTTTTTCTTATTTCTCCCTTTCGTCATGTTTTTGGTTCCTTCCATACAAGTGTACAGTGTAATTTCCAGACCCTTTTCTTGTTGGTTAAGGCTCCTCTAGAGGGCACAGGCTAGGAGCTTTTGTCCACTTCAATAGGCTATCAGAAATTAAAGTTCACGCACAGGCAGTGTGTGCTGGCTCCTCCCCTCCGGGCCTGTCAACCTTTGCAGGCCTTCACTGCGTCAGTGTGTGCCGATCTCAGGGAATTAATTTATAGCGACTCACTGGGTCCCAGCCAATGGTGTGGCCTAGTCCAAGCAGATTCCACCAATCCACTAGACGAGGGGAGCAACCAACTGAAGCCACTTCCTTATGGAGTTAGGGCTGTCCTGCCCAAATCCAACATGTCTTCCAGTTGGTTCCCCTTTCCCATGGGAGGGTCTTATTCCCATCACTCACCATGTGTTGATGCTGGTCCCCGAAAACTGCTGGACTCCCCGACCTCCGACTTCAGCGTGGCTGCGGTGCGAATTCACGGTGCCTCTGGGCGGGTCGCATGCAGGGCTGGTCCGGGCGAGCTGCACTCAGGGCTGTTCAGCTCCACGCTCCGGCAGCTCAAGCCAGTCGCTTTGGCGCAGATTGCTTGGTCAGGTCTCTGGCAGGGATTAAGGTGGCTCGAGGAGGGCGTTGTGCTTGCTGATCTTAGCTTCACTGATGGTAGCCCCAGGACCTCATATTCGAGCGGTTTTTTGCACTTTAGTTTCTTCGTGGGTTGTGAGAGTCCATCTCTCTCTCTCTCTCCAGGGTGTTTTATTCTGGCATTTGAGCTGTCTCTCTCAGAGAGGGTCCCTCTCCTGCTATGTACTGGTGCGCCATCTTTTCTGTGTCTCTTCTGAATATTGTTTTATGATGGATCTTTCAGAATTAGAATATGGTATGTGCCATATTCCCCAGTGCTGAAAAGGATAGAGCATAGTAAATATTTTTTGTTTTTGGTTTTGGAGACAGGATCTCACTATGCAGTTCAGGCTCACCTTGAGCTCACTTTGTAGCCCAGGCTGTCTCGAACTCACAGAGATCCTCCTGCCTCAGCCTTCCAAGTGCTGGGATTACAGGTGTGAGCCACCATGCCCAGCTGAGCATAGCAAATTGTGAAGAAAATTAGCTGAAATTCCCCAAACATGACAGTCCCATAGTTCACTAAGATGTCTGTGTCATCCTGGTGAACAGTTGGTTACTCTCCTACAAATGCTTCATTTTAAAACTATCTAAGTGTCATCCAACAACAAAAAGACTCATCCTTTATTGGTTCAAGATATGGTAAAGATCAACAAAATGCCTGTTCCCCTAACCTTTAAAGGGAGCCTCAGTGCGGTGAATTTTCACTACCCAAGTCAGTAGAAATTGCAAGGCAGAATGTCCAGCCCTTGTTCCCCTTGGAGAATTCAAATGAACTGAGTATTTATTTAGATACCGAATGCAGTGCTGAACACAGTGCTTAGTTACAGGTCTAGCATTCCAACGGTGAACCTGTTGCCAGTGTTCAGTGGAGGTTGACTTAAAGACCTGCATGTGTGCATGCCAGGTGCGGTCTAACAGTCCAGAACCACGCCAGGGACGCAGACCTTCAGAAGAAACTTACCAAGCAGAGGATTGAAGCTGACCCTTGCTAATAATTATCCAGCTGTTTCAGTATGCTGTATAAAGAGATAAGAGGGTTGGATGATATTGGTAGAATTATGTATTGGTATAAAGTATATATATTAAAAATGTTTATCTGAGAGATTTCCATATTTTTTGAAGTTGTAGCCACAGAAAAATATTTATTCAGAATAAAATTTCAGAATTTTTGAGTGCCTCTTTTAAATTATATGATGCTCAAAATAAATCATTTTCTGGCCTGCTTGGAAAGGTCACATATAATAACATACAGTTCCCTCATTAGTAATGGCACATCCATAAACCTGAACATTTTTTTCATCACTTCTCAAATTTTTGCTAAGGTCAGTGGAGCTTGAAGCCATTGGAAGCTGCTAGCTTTGGTCTGGATTCTCCAAATTGTACTTTTACTGTGGGTTGACAGTTATTGGTTGGTTTTGTTGAGAAAACTGTAGTTCTGATCCATTTTCCTATCCTCTAGGATAATACCCTGATGGTGTCATTCCATCAAAAATATTGTGTGTGTTGGTTTCAGGGTGATGGATTGCAGGGGCGTGAAGTTATCTGCCTTGATCCCTAGTGTCAAGTTTGAGGTGATAAAACATTTTGATGCCCAGGGTTTCTTTGGGTGGTGGTGGGGACTATTTTCTCATTAAAAAATATGGGTGTTAACCCCTTCCTGACCATCATTGTCCTCTTTGGTTTTCACTGAACCTTAATGAAATGTACATGATATAGAATATTAAAATATTGCTTGCATCAGACAGATTTGGGTCCTTTTTGGTATTCTAGCCAGGCATTTTTTCTTGTCCTAGAATAATAAATTAGCTCTAACTTCAGAAGACTGTGGTACAGAAAGAAAAAGCAGTCTGTGCTCAGATACGGCTAAGTATCTCCAAGCAGGACCTGTGGTCGGACACCAGTATTTATTTCTCTCTGATCAGGCCTTTTTATCACTAGTATTCTCTATAAACTAGAGCTGACAAATGCGTGATCACTCCTTAATACAAGGGGCAATTACTGTTAGTTTTGCTGGGACTCTAACTTTGTATCTGTGCTAGATAATACAGTGATGATGTCCACAGCTGTTGCTGCTCTTACAGCTGAATGTGGTTTTTTTCTAGTCTAGTGAGGCTCATTCTGGGGAACTGGCAGAGCTGTTGATTTTTTTCTGATTTTAGATCCTTTTTTATATGGATGCTGTAAGAGACATGTGAGTCTTATTTTTTTGTCGTTTCTAAACAGCAGCCAGGGATACTCTGATGTACACAGTGCACGGGACGGTTGCAGTTCGCCCCAAGCCTTGCTGGAGCCCTTAATGCTTTGTGGGTGGGGGCCAGGATCCTGTCCCTCCTGGTCCCTCTCCCATGGGGGAAGGCTGGAGCCCACGCTTGGACGTGTGTGACTTCAGGAGAAGGCACTGAGGTAGACACTGCCCGGCAGTGTTCCAGGTGTGCTTGTCCCAAACACTTTCAACTAGAAATGGTCAAGTGGGATGAGAGCTGAGGGCCTGGGACTGCTGCTTCCCTATGAGGGAGGCGACCTTCTTGTCTCTCCTGTGTAGAGCGTGACTGTGAGCCTGAAGGAGGAACAGGCATCTCAGGACAGTAATGTAGCACAGCCCAAGGACCATGCCGGTGGAGCTGAAGGAAGACGCCAGGTTATCAGCCTGCGGGGCACTAGAGCGCCCGTGCTGGGTGGAGCGCCAACCTCGAGGTTCCCATCCGTAGAGGGAAGTACCCTCTGGTGTAGCGGAGACTCCGGAGGAATTTCTGTCACAAGAGCAGAGTAAAATATTAAGAACTTTTAAAAAATATTCTAACCAAAGTGTCTGCTTATTTGTCTAATTCATATGTACCATGAATTATTTACCTTTCAGAGTATTTTTTGTAGTCGTCACTCTTAATGGCTTTCAATAAACTAGGTTCAAATGGCTTATAATGTTCATTCTTTCAAGTACATTTTTCAAACCATTTTTCAAGCCACACAAGGGGTACATACATGTAATCTTAGCCCTTGGGAGGCTGGTGCAACAGCATCTAAAGTTTGAGTCCAGTCTGGGCATCTTAGTAGTTTAGCAAGACCCTGTCTCAAAATGAAATACAAAGGGCTGGAGATATAGTTTGGTGTGAAGGCTGTGTTCCTTCCCTAGTACTGGGGGAAAGGGGAGCATTTTCCAAAGCATTACCAGTAATTAAAATTATTAATGAAAATGAAAAATGTCTTCTAGAAAATGGCAGGTATATATTCCCAAAATGATGATTTAAATAGTTCAAGAAATGACTTTAGGATAACGAATGTAGTATATGACTTTTAAAAAATGTTCAGAGAAGCTAGGATAGAGCCTCACTGTCTGTATTGTTTTATCAAGTGATTACGTCCAAACCTGAAATAACTATGTTCAGGTTTAGGAACTAATCTCTTCCTTTAGTATCCCTTTAATTTGTGGTTTGCATTAGTTGGCTTTTTGTCCTTGTGACAATACCTGAGACAAACAACTTAAAGGAGGAAACATACATTGTAACTCTCAGTTTGGGAGACTGCAGCCTGTGGTGAGCTGGCTGGGAGGGCAGAAGCCCAGGGGAGGGATGTGGTAGGCAGAGCTGCCCTCCTCGCGGTGTCTGGGAAGCAGAGAGAGGGAAGGAGCCAGAGAGGAAGGTCAGAGATAAGATGTAGTCTCCGAGGTCACACCCCGTGACCCACCCTTCAGCTGGGCCCCATCTGATTTTCTGTCATCTCCCAATAATGCCAAGTATGGTCTTATCAATGGATTAATCCATGATGAAGTTAGAGCTCTTGTGGACAGTCACCTGCACTCTTAATACATGAGACTTTTGGGAGCTATTTTAGATCTAAATCATAGTATATATTATACGTGCAATAATAATATGTAAGGTGTGCATATATTTGTAAATGGCATATATAAAAATCATACCTTAAAAACTTACAAACAAGCAAGTTAGTACGTATTATATATCATATATATATATGAATATGTACAAGACAACTTTGTAAAAGAATACTATAAGAAGAGGTATTACTTTATCACAAGAATATACATGAAGCTACTAGAAATCACTATGGCTTTGGAGAGGAATTGAGAAAAGTTTCCATGAAACTGGGCACATGGCAAGATATTGACAAATGATAGTTTTAGTTAAGTGGAATGGATAATTGTGCTGGTACCATTTTTTTTTAAATATGACTGTCAAGATGGAGATAAAACTGGACTCTGACTTTGATCATAAGAGAAAATAAATTCTGATTGCATAAAGACTGACACCAACAATATTCATAGAAAGAATCTTGGAGATTACATATAGAATTGAAGGATGTGCAAGAATTTCTTAATGTTAAAGGAGGTGGCTGTAATTTTTTGAACACTTACATCATCCAGTACTCATTTCTATGTCAAAGGTATCATTGCAAGATTCAAGATACAAGTGAATGGTCTAGAAAACTATTTCATGCAAAATAGAATTAATCGATAAAACAAAGGCTTCTTACAAATGGACAAGAAAAGACCCAGAATCCAGTGGGAAAAATGGGCAAAGTATAAGAGTTCTTGACAAAGTATCAAAGCTCTATGTTTTACAAATATATGAAAATGTATCCAACTATTAAGAAAAATCAAGGAAAAAGATATTAGTGGGGCAATGATGGGTTATTTAAGGTAGGCTTGAGTACTATGAAGATTGTTAACTTCTTTGCTTGTAAGGATGTGTGCATAAAGAATGCTTCTAACACTACTAGTAGACATGTGAAGTTTAAAAATCCTTTAGGAATGTTATCTGCTTATATTAAAAATGTATAATCCTCTTAGAATAGAAAAATTAAATTAGGGGGAAACTTAGAAGAATGAAGTGTAGACTTTAATACCTAAAAAAACTTATACATGACCATTAGATTCATTAATCTCACTTCAGATAATCTGTTTTACAAAATTAAGCTCACCAATATTCATGGACATAATCACATGGATATTTACTGTGACAGGGAAATAAAGTAAATGCTCATGATACGAGAGTGCCTGAATAAATTATACAATATTATGTAGCCATTAAAAAGAATGAATTAAAAATGCTATTGACTTGCAAGGATTTTGTAATATTATTGAGTAAGAAAAACAAAATTCAAAAACCACATATTGCCTCGGGATTGTGGGATATTGGCTATCTTGTGATCATGCACGAAACATGAAATGGTGTAAGCTTGGAGAAAAACACAGAGGGTATACAGATTGTTATTAAATTAACCACAGGTAGCTCAGTTACATGTTTGTACGCGATTATGTGTATTCCCATCGAGGCAGATTTACTTGAAGCTCATGGGGCTTAAGATTCAGGAGATCTGCTCACTCTAAGGTCTTGGGAGGGATGCTACGCTATGTTTCCATGGCTTGGACTTAGTCCTGTTTGTGCCCCTGTAATGAAATGCCACAGGCTGGGTGACTGATAATGAATGAAAGTTTATTTGGTTCCTGGTTCTGTAAGTTGGGAAGTTCAAGGTCAAAGACCTTCTTGCTGCATTGTAGGATTTCAGAGGGAGTCACTGAAGTGAGAGGGAAGAGGAGGAAGAGGTGATGGAGGGGGAGGGAAGGAGAGGAGAGGGAACAGGAAGGTGGAGAAGGAGAGGCCAGGAAGGGGAAGACAAGGAAGGAATGAAGAAGGAAGGAGAGGGGGAGAGGAAAGATGAATATGGTGACTGAACTCTTTTTTTTTTTTAAATAGGGAAGCCACTTCCAGTACAAAAGCACTAATGGATTCTGAGGTGGAGCTCTCCTGACTCAGTCACCTCTTAAAAGTCACCCCTCTCAGCACTTCTGCACTGTGGATTACATGTCCAGCACATGAACTTCGGGGATCACGGTCAAACCACAGCAAAGTCCAGTGATTTTTGCATTGCTTAGTAGACTAGAACCTTGATTGGGCCGAAATGCTTTCTCTCTTTAGCTTAGACTTCTGCCTCTGTCATCTCTCTGGACCTGTTCAGATTTGGAATGGTGACTTTGGGGATTTCAGTCAGTGGAAGTTGGGCTGGAAATAAGATTTGGTTTGGGTTTAGGGGTGGATTTATGCGATGTGCAGTCGCTGCTGTAAATAGGTGAATTACGAACCGTCTCAGCATAGACGTAACAGGAATGCTTCTCACACTCCTCACTTCCAGGAGTTTGGACGTGCAGGTGTGGTGGTGTTAGGAATACAGCACCCGGAATACTGTATCAGTGTGACATCTGATACCCCCTGCGAGTCATATGAGGGAAGTGGGCTAGATTTTAAATTTTATTTATGAAGGAAATTTGACTAAAATTCTCTGAATTTGACAGCAGTCATGAAAAGCTACATGACTTTCTTTTGATGAATGCAGGAACAGAAACCAAAAGATTGACAAAAAAATAATTGATGAACCATGGCTACAGGAAAGAACAAAATTTCTATTTTTTTCTGTTAAAAAATGACTACAACATTTTCATGTAAGAAGATACATAAGCAGATAAAATTAGAAGTGAGAGGAACATTATTGAGTAGCTTATAGAATGCTGATTTTTGGATATAGTGATGTATTTTTCAGCTTTCACACATTTGTATAATATTTTGATTACTTTCCTTATATATTCACTTTTATACCCAATTTTTTTTAATTCTATATTTTTCTTAAAACAAGATTCCCAAATTTTGTGCATTTTGTGTACAGATTGCATCCAGGCCCTACAAAATCTGCTTTTAATTCTAGGTATGAAAATGATAGTAAATTAAATGAAAAGATGGAAAAATTAGAATTTATCAGGAAATATCTATAGTATTTTATGTTTTTATGTAAAATGGCCATGATTGAATATAGAAGAACTAAATGCAGTAAATCCTTGAGATTCTTCCCTCGGCGCGGCTTCTCTGAGGGTTTGTATCAGATGGTTGCAGACAGCTCCAGCTTGGTCGGCTTGAGTTTAGTGTGGGTCACGGTGCAGAAAGCGCTGCTATGATTTCTGGCCAGCAGAGGGCGCTTTGCCGGCGGTCTGCAGTGTGCTTAGGCTTCAAAGAGCAAATACTTAACATGGCCACTTTAGAGCTCGTCAGATAGGACAGAAACTGCTCTCTTTGTGGCCTTTCAGACTCTGATTCTCTCTCTGTTTTTGTGTCCATCTCTACCCCTCGCCCCCCAGTACTGAAATAATAGATGGATGGATGTGTCACACTGTCCATCTTAGGTGGCCACGAACACGAAAAGCTTGCTAAAGAGCCTGCCCCTTGGGCTCCTGGCCCGAGGGTAGATGGATTGGTGTGATGAAAGAACAAAGAGCGATATACTAGGAATTTGGAGGAAGGCGAAAGAAGGCAGAGGACTCACTAAGCACTAGTACCCTTTAGACCAAGGTGATCTCCATTCGGTTTCCTGGTGGGGAGATTCTAGAGCAAGACCCCGGAGCTGAACGCTGTATGTTCTCCCATTCCTTTCTATACTGGTGTCCCAGTGGGCAGAAGTGACCACTGAAGGTCTGCTTTGCAGTTGTAACTCGGAAGCTATGTGGATCTTTGTTGTTGTTAGAATCCCACATGTAAAGATTTATCTCCTCGTGTCTATGTTAACTTTTATTAGGCCACTGCATAAATATGTTCACTTTGTGGGAATTTGAAGCTTGGCATAGTGGCTTGTGCCTGTAATCCCAGCACTCTGGGAGACTGGGGTAGGAGGAAGATTATAAATTGAAGCCCAGCATGGGCAACTTAAGAACCTACTGAGATCTTGCCTCAAAATAAAAAGTGAAAAAGAGCTGGAAACAGCTCTGTGCAAAGGCCCTGGGGTCAGTCCTCTGTACTTTAAAAAAATTGGGCTGTAAAACTGTTTTATGCATTTTCTTATCAGAAAAATAACCCATAGCTTGCCTCACATCTCTGCCATTTTATAAACCCCTATTGTAACTCTTTGCTACATAAAAGACTCACAGATCTTGCTTTTTCCTCTCCCTAAATGTTTGTGCTTTCCATACTGGGGATCACCACAGGTCAGTCACCTCCCTCCTGCTCTTCTCCCCGCTCCTGTGCCCCCGTGTTGTAGTCAGGGTTTGCAGAGAAAAACAACTTATTACAGATACATAATTTATAGAATTATTTTATAATAGTCACTCAAAGAGTCAAGCACAGAAATGTGCAGGAAGTCTATACACACCCTAAAGACTCAAAGTATCCAGCTGATTCCATGGCACTGTCCTGCATGAGTCCAGCTGAGGACCCAGAGCCCTTAACAATGCCCCCCCTCCAAGTCCTAGAGCCCCCAACAAGGACTCAGGCCAGTCTTTCACAGATCTGCATTGGGACGGCCCAAGGCCAGAGTGGAAACTAAAAAGTCTATGCCAGTGGGGTGAAGGATCTGTGCTAGCAGGCTGAGGGTTCTGCACTGGAGCCAGGAAGAAACACTCAAAATAAGGACCAAGGGTCCTCTTAAAAGTACCACAGCCATCCTCAGCGACATGGAGGTCCCGAGCTCCTCTGATGGTAGCAGCTGTGTTCATAGCAGGAAGCCAGTGTGACAAGCTTCTGCAGGAGATTGACAGCACACATCTTCCCCTCTAGAGCCAGGAAGCAATGCTGAAAGTAAGGACCAGAGCGCCCCCAAAGTGAACCACAGCCGTTCTCAGTGACAAGGCCCTGAGCTCCTCTGTCGATGAGAACAACCAAGTTCATATCAGGAGAGAAGATCGACAAGCTCCTCCAGGAGAACCAACGGCACCGGGAGAACCAGCAACACCACACTTCTTCCTCTCCGGTTCTTCCTTTTATGTTGCTGGCAACGATGCTCAGGCAGGCCATCCGCACCCGGCACCACGCTGATGCAGTTCGGCT
>PVJX010034546.1:0-18859 GCA_004027295.1 Dolichotis patagonum | reverse complement strand
CCAGACATCTCCCCACATCCACAACACAGACACAGAGACAGACACACGTTGATTCAAGGTCTTACACCAAACCACACAGAGAATATTCACATAAACAGGCACACGCCAGGCACACATTTCCTAGTGCGCGGGTGTGCGCACGCACACACACATACACACACACACACACACACACACACAGCCCTAGCTCCAACAGCCCTGGTTCTCACCGTTGCCCAAGATGGCTGGAGGGGACCTCTCCTATCAAGACCCTGCTCCAACTGAGCCTTGGGGCCCACACCTGGCCCTCTGCTGTCCATCAGATTCCTGGGTTCTGTCCTGACTCCAGCAAGTTAAATTCTGGGTGTCTGATGACAGCAGGGTTGTTCTGACCTCACTGGTTTCCTAGACCCATCACGGTGGAGCCCAGAAGGCCCTTCCCCTGCCTGGACACATCCTTTAGCTACTCCCCAGGGACGGTTTCATCCCCTGCTCTTTCTGGTCAGAAGCCAGCACTAATGTTATCAGTGATCTTATGTTCATGGTGAGCTCCTTCCTTCATTGTCCTCTCAAAATTCTGTCTTTTTTTAAAATTTTTTTTAAAATTTTATTTAAAGAGAAAAAAAAAAAAACAATACAGAAAAAAGGGTAGAAACAATACAAAACCTCAAAAAAAAAAACCCATAAATCACTAGTTGACAAACCACATACTCCCCGAAATAGCTGTTCATGTTACAAAATTAAGGCAAACAAAGTGAACACACAGTGAAGCTGCAACAGAAAAAAAAAGTATGGAATAAAGCCAATTGAGACAGTATAGTGAAACCGGCACAGAACATCACAGTAGGTCACCAGGACAACCGTAACAGGCAACATTGTATATCTCGTTGTCTTCACAATAGTTGTTCTTCTACTAGGTAGAGCAAAATCAAAGAAATACACAACATTATAGAACACATCAACACAGTATTGAATAGAGCAACATCATTACTCAGGACAAAGCAAAACGGCGATAAAAATATCTGCCTTCAGAGATAGTAGAAGGAAACTCCCCGAACTTGCTGTACCAAATATGGTCACCTCCTAAGAGATACCCAGATCCCTGGATCCCAATTGTTACAGGGGAGGGGGGTGTGGTATGTTTGACTCTAAGCCCATGACCTGGTAGGCAGCAGGCTGCTTACTGGTTGGCTCGGCGCCCTAAGTTCCAGCATGGCGCGGATCTCAGGAGATGCTCTTGCTTCTGGTTTCCCCGCCCTGGGGTGGCCGAGGCTTGCCAGACCACAGTCACAAAATTCTGTCTTTTGACAATAGGATTGTGACATGTAGTTCTCCATCACTTCGAGTTTATTCTGCTTGGAGTTCCTGAACCTCTTGCAGGTTTTGTCACAGCTGACGGGCCAGTCCAGCAATCAGAGGGACCTCACCTGCTCCTAAGCAAATGTGTCTCCCAGCGTGGGACACACAAGCCTTCCTGTTTGTGTGTTTTAGAGTCCTCTGTGGTGGACAGCACTGAGGAAGAGCTGGTGGCCGAAGCCCTGGCTTTTCACAAGGTTTTCCCCATACTTTTTCCCCCGGCATCTGACACCCACAAGACTCAGAACAATGAATAAGAAAGGATCCAATGAACCCTGGAGTGGCTGCCTCTCCAAGTCCAGCGCCTCCTTTCATGGTCACTGCAGCTGCCCAGAGGTACCCCATTTGCCCATATTCACTGTGCCTCCTGACTGGTGAAAGGAAGCTGCTTCCTGTCCCCAGGCCCTATCACCAGTGGCTCCTGGTGGCTTCCTGACTCAGCTCCTGGTGGCAGATCATGGTCGCTGGAGTTGTGGGAGCTGGGAAACTTCCTGTATTGTGGGGATTTGAGAAAATGGTGAGGTGGATAAAGAGCACACACCTGAAATCCCAGCAATCTGGGAAGCTGAGGCAGGAGGTTTGCAAATTCAAGTCCAGGTCCAGGAACTTAGTAAGATTCTGTCTCAAAAGTAAAAGGAATTTAAAACAAAGCAAGACAAAACAAAATAATAATTTGAGGAATGGGGTGGAGTGGGGAATCTCATTGTGAACACCTTGGATTCCCAGTAGCAGGTGTTGTCTCTCTAACTTCCCCTCAGTGAGTTATCTGTGTGCAGGAAGGCTGGTGATTTTTGAACCTTCACTTTGTTTCCGTCTACATGACTGAATTTGGTGGAGTTTCGGGGGTCTTCCTGTGTAGAGTATCCTGTCATCTGCAAGTAATGTAATTTAACCTCTTCCTTTTCTATCATTATTCCTTTTCTTTCTCTTTCTGTCTAGTTGCTCTGGCTAGTGCTTCTGGAACGATGTTAAATAGGAGTGGTGATAGCGACATCCTTGTCCTGTTTCCCATTTTTAGAGTGACAGCTTTCAGTTGTAAGTACTGCATTGTCTCACTGCTATGGGAAAGTGAAAGCATAAATAAGAGCCACATTGTACAAGAGATACGGCGAAATGGGAAAAATTGTTCAAAGGGAAGGAGGAACTAGGGAGGGAGAAGAGGAAGGAGAAAGGAAGGAAGGGAAAAAATGAGGAAAAAAGGATAAAATGGAAACCAAGCTTTGTAAATAAGGAGGGGATGAGGGGCTAAAGGGAGGAGAGGGTAGTGGGGGGGGGAGAGACAAATCAAACCGTATTATATATAGGTACAAATTCCCTATGATGAATGTGATCATTATACATACCTAAGTTGTACCAGTAAACTCAAATAATTGAACATGAGAAAAACATACAGGGTAAAGGATACATGAGTTTCTGCACAAGGCTCTCACTATATCGTGACCCATGGTTGCCGTGACTGCTTGTTCCTGTTTTATTAGCCTCACAAGGGATCGTACTACAGGTGCAGATCCCTGTACTTCATTAAAACACAATATTTTAAAAGAAATAAAAAGTATAACAGATTTTTTTAAAAAATGCCCAGTAGCACAAAACACAACAACAAAGTCAATGAGAACAACCTGAAAATCCCCTCCTGGGATCCTACAGGCACTCTGGGAGAGAAGCCAAGAAATGCCTGTGTCCTGAGGAATGGGTTCCCTGTGCCAGGCTGTTGCCCACACACACTAGAGGGGACCCGCATGGTCATCAGGTACCCATATGCACTGCCCACGTGCCCCACAGAGACAAGATAGGAGAGACCCTGGCCCAAGATCTGCACTGCACTGCACTGGCGACCCTGAGCTTGTCCCTCCCACCCTGTTGCCTGTTTCCCTTCTATGCAAAAGCAGGCCGCACCAATGGCTCCCGAGTCTCTGTCCTGCTCTGACTTGGTTCTATGAAGCCAGCTGGCTGGAAGCTCCACTAAGGCCACTGGCTGTGGTCCCTATCCTCACCGTGTCTTGTCTCTCTGGGGCAGAGAGAAGACTGAGCTGTGATGTGAGTCCTGGCATGGACTTCCTGCCATCTCTAATTTCCTTCTGTGGTGTCAAGTGAGAGATGTGACAGTCCTGGCTGGGTAACTGGCCTGTAGTGTGGGGTGGGCTCAGTGGCACCTGCACTGTATGCATAGGCTAAATAGATCCTCGGGCACTAAAGGACAAACTCAGCAGATGGGATGCAAATCCCATACCTCACAAAGAATTGCTCAGACTGTGCCCAGCTCCTGGGAGACATCCTGCGTGGCCTGGGATCATCCTGCCTCATAATAAACAGTCTTTGTATTTGAGCCTCAGTCTACACCAAATAGGTGATGCTAGCATCATGATACATGGTGGTACATTGGTTATAACTGGAGCAATCTGAACTCTAGAACTGCTGGAGGATCAGTAAGTTAATGTGAGCAGCACAGGCGCTCTGAAACTATGAGACCACACCCCAGTAATATCTGTGCACACCCAGGGTGAGCTCCCACTTTCAGTATACTCTATCAGTCTTTCCTGTCATAATGCGGGGGGAATAAACGCATTCACAGTGGGGACATAAATTCACATGTCTCAATGCCTGGTGGCTCTGATCTGAATGTTACATTCCCGCCAGCCTGTACCACTGGTGCTGGAAACAGATCTAATCAGTGTGATGGCTCTTTTTAGTAATAAAGTCTATAAATATAGTGGATCTAGTTAGTGCTTGAATTTGAATAATTCTCAAATATAGTGTGATTCATTCCATTTTAAAAATTATTACACTATTCAACACATTAGTAGTGGGTAAGTAGTTGTAAGTAGCTAGTAAATACGAGCCAATTGTAGTTACCTAGCAATGGGTAACTAGTTGTGTTACTAGTGGTTAACTAGTGATATATAACTAGTTGTGGGTTGTTAGTTGTGTAAAGGTGGCTCACTAATTGTTAACTTGTTGGGTATAGCTAGTTGTGAAAGATAGTTGTCATTAACTAGTTGTCAATACTAATGTATAACTAGCTACATGTGACTTGCCACCATTCATTAGGCATTATTAACTAATAATGGGCAACTAGTTGTAAAGTACTCATGGATAACTGGTTGTTGTTAGCTAGTAACGATTAATGGGTGATGGTGACAAATTATGGTTATCTTATGTGTATCTGTTGCATAAGCAGTTAATTTGTATATGAGTACTAACGAATACTCACAGAATAGTCATTAGTAACCATTAACTGGCGATGCTGACAAATTATGGTTAACTTATGTGTATCTAGTGAATAACTAGCTAACTTGTCTATGAACTAATAAGTGAATATTTGTTAGTTGTCATTAGATGGATAGCTACATAACTAATTATTACTTGTAGATAACTAGTTGTCATTAACTAGCACCTGCACTTAGTCATAGTTAGTCTATCTAGGCATGCTTAACTAGTTTTTGCAATTGTCTTTAACTGCTCATGCTTAACTAGTTTTGTTATACAGATACCATTAATGAGTCATTAACATGTTGAGATTCACCATGGCAACCAGTTGTGTTAATTAGTCATAGTCAACTAGTTACTGTTAACAAGCATCCTTAACTACTTGTCAGAACTACTGATGTGTAATTCGTGCTTAAGTAGTAGTTAACCAGCTGTGGATGACTAGTTGTCCTTAACTAGTCATGGTCAGCTAGTTAGCACTGCTAGCTATTCATTAACTAATCACAGTTGGCCAGTTATATGTTAGTAACCATTAAGCGGCCATAAATAACTAGTTGTTTTGAACTAGCTATCATTAACTAGTGACAGGTAACTAGTGCTTAAGTAGAGATTGACTAGTTGTGGTTAACTAGTTGCCTTTGACTAGTTATTAGCTACAACTGGTGATTAATTAGTTGTGTTGCTAACTACTTGTGTTTAAATCATGTAATGAGCTAGTTGTCATTAACTAGAGGTGGCTAACTGCTAAGTAGTCATGCTTAGCTAATTGCCATTAAGTAGTCATGGCTAACTACTCATTCTTAACTAGTCAATGAATTGTGGCTAACACCTATGTGACTAGCCATAAATAGTTACTAACAAGTTGTATGCAACTAATTGTGGTGAGTTGTGGTTAACTAGGAGTCTGGCATAATTAGCCAGTTGTATCTAGTTGTAACTAAAATTAGTAGTGGTTAATGACTGCTGGGTAACTAGCTGTAGTTAGATACATGTGTATCACCGGGAAGACAGTTACTTCTCTTCCCCCGGAGGTTCAAGCAGTCAGGAAACCAGAGCCAGCTGGCGTGGGGCATATCCTCAGGTACCTCACTGCAGGAACGTGGTATGATTTGAGCATCCCCTTCAAAACTCATGGTGAGATCTGTCAGAGTCAAAGTATTAAGCAGTTGGACTTGAGGACAGGGTGGTACCTCAGTTTTACAGTGATTTCTTTTTTTTTTTTTTTTTTTTTTTTTGGTACCGGGGATCGAACTCATGACCTTGCGCTTGCCAGGCAGGCGCTTAAGCCACTGAGCTAAATCCCCAGCCCTTACAGTGATTTCTTAGAACACGTGAAAACCCAGGTTCAATCCACAACATCATAAATACAGAAATAAATATTTTAAAATCTCAGCAGCAGTACATGTGCTGGTCCTGGTGGCACACACCTGTAATCTTAGCGATTTGGGAGAGTAAAGTTGGAGGGTGGCACCAATGAATAGAACACTGAGAGTATTTCTCTGTTAATAAGCACACAGTGCATATACTTAGAATCTGGGACAATGCAATGTAATGCGGGAGGAATAGAGATAGATATGAACAGAGATTTTTGTAAACTACAGAATGTAATTTTCATTACTCAAACTAGGTTTTGTAAGTTTTTTATTTGTTTATTTTGGAGAGAATAAAACCAAATGAGAGAAAACAAAATGGGGTCAGTCAAAACAAAAGGATGGATATAGTACACGACTTAAAACCAAAATACAAGGTGATCAACAATGGTTACCATAATGTGTCTTGTTATCTGCAATAGAATAGAATAGAATAGAATAGAATAGAATAGAAGAATAGAATAGAACAGAATAGAATCATCAGGCATAATAAAATTGAATGTAACAGTACAGAACAAAATCAATAAAAACAAAACATTGGGGATATTATAGGACTTCAAAAGAAGATAATAGTCAAACTAGAATGGGTATCATAGTGAATCTTATTGTCCTCAAAGTAGTTGCCTATACCCTCGGACTTGATACTACCAGACAAAACAAATTCAAATCAAATCAATCTAAACAAGACAGTGATCAAAGAAAACAGATTCAAATAAAATCAATCAAAACAAGACAGTGAAAGCAATACAGGGCTTCAAGTTAAGTTAATGGGAAATCAAAAATGGTTACCATAGTATATCCTGCTATCTGTGGAATAGCTGTCCATGCCATCAAATCTAGTACAAGTAGATAAACTGAAACAGAATATAGCCATACTAAACAGAGTGATGAAAACAATATGGGTTTCAAATCATGATACAAGATTAACAATGTCCACTGCCTTCCATTTTTAGACAATTCCTCCCCTTTCACTTTCACAGGGTGCATCGTACATTTTATATCCCACTAACTCCTTTAGTTTTTAGATTAGGGAGGCAACCTGCTATTTACCTAAGTGATTCTGAACCTTTTTACCCCTGAGTTTGATCTCAGGTTGTATCCATTTACCTACAAGAGCCTCAAGGTTTTCCTTCCTTATAGCTGAGTAGTTCTCCATTGTATAAAAGTGTTATGTCTTTCCAACCAAGTTGCAGCTGAAGGGTGAGCTACCCCTACTTTTTTCTGGTTCCCTGTCACATACAGCATTATTTTCTCATCTTTGACTTTCGGTACATAAACCCTGTTTCAGGTTAATTATATTTCTTATAGAGAACATCTTGATGGAGCCTATCTCCTGATCCACTCTGCCTGTGTTTCTTTTTGTTAGTGAATCAAGACCATCTATGTTAGTGATTATGGCCAACCTTCTCTGCTCATCTCTGCCATGCTATTTTTGTGCCATTGGTTGTCTACTTTCCCCCTTCATTCCGCTGTATGCCCCATTCAGTGAGGCCCCTCTGCTGCTGTTCCTGAAACCATGGTCTTTTTTCTCTCTCTCTAGAATATCCTTCAGTATTTTTTGTAGGGTTGGATTGGTGGTCATGAACTCCCTGAGTTCCTCTTTTTCATGGAAGCATCTTGTTTCTCCATTAATTTTGAGAGATAGTTTTTCAGGGTACATCAATCTGGGTTGGAGATTATTTTCTTTTAGGGCTTGGGATACTTCACCCAAGCTCTTCTTGATTTGATGGTTTGTGTCAAGTCTGTTGTGATTTTGATAGGTTTTCCTTTATAGGTCATTTGTTTCTTTTCTCTGACAGCTTTTAATATTCTGTTCTTGTGTTGAATTTCTTGGATCTGGGTGTAGATATGTCTGGGTGTAGATCTATTTTGGCTATAGCTGGCTGGAGTTCTATATGCCTCATATATCTGAATATTATTTCCTCTTCCTATGCTTGGGAAGTTTTCTTTAATTATTTCTGTAAGTAGCCTTTGTATTTCATTTGTGTTTATTCTTGCTCCTTCACTCACATTTTTTCTTCTGAAGTTATAGATCTTCTTGTCATCTTCTAGCCTTTGTATTGTTACTTCCTGTTCCCTTGTTATTTTTAAGAGATCTTTCCTTTCATGATCACAAGTTGCAAACCTGTCTTCAAGGTTTGATAGTATATCTTTAGTTTCTTTCAAGCAGTTTTGCCAGCTTTCAATGGAGTTTTAAATTTCATGGTAATCTCTTTGAATGTTTCATGTATTCTAATTTTTTTATATTCTTCTTTTATATTCTTTCTTTTATATTCTTCCTCCTTTTTCTATGCTCCTCTGTTCTCCCATCTTTGTCCTCTTGAGAGGTGCTTAGCATTTCTTTTATTATTTTCTTATATCTTCTTTTACTTGTATTAATATTTCTGCTTTAAGTTCTTTTATAGTTTCATGAAGTTGTTTCTTTATATCAGATGCTGTTGCTTCAGAAACTGCAGGTGTGCAACTCCCAATTTCTTCTGTGTTTACCTCTCCTGGGCCAGTACTGCTTGAGTTGGAGCCTGGAGACTGCCTTGTTTCTTCCTCTTGTCATGTTTCTGGTTTCTTCCAGACAAGTGGGTAGTGGGATCCCCAGCACTTCCTGCAGTGGTTATAATTACTCTGAAGCATGCTGGCTAGGGATTTCTGCTGTTTTCTGCTTCCCCAATCTGCTGGTGAATACTGGAGTATAAGTGGGGGCAGGAAAGGCTGATCCCTCCCTTCTGAGCTGGTCAACCACTGGAAGTCTTCACCATGTTAGTGTGTGCCATGTGGGCAGGGTTGGTTAGGAATAGCTTTAGGGAAGCCTTGGCCTTGGCTATGGGATCGCACACAGGGGAAGGACTCAGTCCAAGCAATTTTCACCAACTTGCTCTACACTAGGAGTAGCTGAATGAAGCTGGCTGCAGTTCTGGCTCTGGGCTTATCCTGCCCAACTCCAAAATGGCACCCAGCCAACTGCTCACTCCCGTGGGAGGACTCAGTCCCCCACACTCACCGCGAGCTAGTGCAGTTCTCTGGTCCACTGCTCCCCTCTGAGATTGCGTCTTCCTGCTGAAGACTTCGGGCTTGCCAGCCCCCAACTTCACTGTGACTTTGTGTCTCCTGATTCCAGTGGCACTTTGCACAAAGTGGGACTTGTTCTGGTGAAAGCGCGTTTGGCTACCACCTTCTGTTCTGTTTAAGTTTTTCTTTTTTTTCTTTTTTTCTTTTCTTTTCTTTTCTTTTCTTTTCCTTTCTTTCCACTTTAGTTTCTTCCTGGGTTGAGGGGATCCATTTCTTTCCTTCTGGTCTTCTCCAGAATGCTATATTCCAGCATCTGTGCTGTTTGTCTCAGAGAGGCTTTTTACGTTGCTGCTTATTGTTATGCCATCTTCCCAGAATTGGTTTTGTAAGTTTAAAATGTTGATTTTAACCAATGAGAAAATAGAGGAAAACTTGCAAAAAAGAAAAGATAATCAAAAAGGACACAAAAATAGCCACCAAAGGCAAGAAGATAATAACGGAGTAGTTACAGGATAAGAGGCACAGAAAACAAAGAAATAAATAGTACAACCATATCTTTTCTATCAGTAATTGAAATGTACCTGATTTAAAACTTCCCCCTTTTTTAAAAGCAGAGATTGGTACCCTGGTTAAAAAAAAAAACCACCAAGATGGTCCACATGCTGACTACAACACAGTCATTTTAAGATAAAAAGAAACAAAGAAGTTGATTATTAAAAGCACAGAAAAGGATATTCCATCCAAACAGTAACCACAATGATCTGAGGTGGCTCTATTGATGCCATAGATGCTAAGTCAAATAAATTACAGTGAGAAAAGGCTGTCCTAGCTTGGTAAAAAGTCCAGTCCAGCAAGAATATATAATTTCAAACATGTAGTCACATACCCCATCACGAACTGCCGTCCTCTAAGTTGATGATACCTAGTGATGTCATAGTCATCTTAGTTTGTGTTTAACATTCTGTAAGGCTTCAAAAAGAAATGAGTTGTCAAAGGACACAGCTCTAAAAACATATCTCCTTGCTAACTGGCACATGAACATAAACAAATAAGCAAATTGAAAGGAAAAGGAGAGTGTACTGGAGTCATAGTTGAAAACTTCAATAAGCCACTGTATGTATTGGATTAAACAATTATAAATAGAATTATGATGCAAATTCAGGACTTGGATACTATTCTCACTTAGGCCTAACACATAGATGGGGAACACGCTGCCCAACAAATGCAGGGTACTCATCTTCCTCAAGTGCACATGACACATTCTCTACAACAGACCAAAGAGCAGTCCCAAAACAATCTCAACATGTTCTTAAAAATTGGACTCACATAAAACTATTTTCTGGCCACAATGGAAGAAGTCTGAAATCAGCAGAAGGAAAATTGACAGATGTGGAAATGAGCCAGCACATTCTTAAATAAGCAATGGGTCAAAGAAGAATAGAAAGTAACGTGAGGTGGATGAAAAGCAAAACACTGTATACCAAAGCACATTGCATGCAGCAAAAGTAGAAATCAGAGGGAAAATTTACAACTGCTCACACCTACATTAAAAATGACCAAAGATCTAAAACCAGAAACTGAATATAGACCTTAAAGAAATAAGAGATGAGCTTGCCATGTCCAGTGGTAGCAGAGTGGAGAAAATAAGTAAGGGTCAAACAGAGATAAATGAAATAGCAGGGTTTGATAACCCAGACAGAGAGGATGAGACAGTGGGATTGCAGGCTCAAGGATAGTCTGGACAATTTATCATGGATTTGTCTCAAAAAGGTTGTGTGGGGTTTAGGGATATAGCTCAGTATTCCCTGTATTAAACTCCCAGAAGGACACAAAGAGATACAGAAAATACAGAGTAAGAAGACCAAACGTAAAATTCATGAAACTAAAACTGGTTCTTGATAAACATCAACAAAATTGATGAATCTATTGCTAGGTGGGATAAGAAGAGAAGGAAGACAACAAAGATCAGACAAGAAAGGGGATACTAGGCACGGATTCTATGAAAAGAAAAAAGAATCCAATAGAGTGTTTTAAAAACAATTCTATAGCTAAAAATGGACAAATTCCCGGAGGCACAAAATCTATGTAAACAGAAGTAGCAAGAAATAGGATCTTTGAGCCAGGTGTGGTACACACTCCTATAATCCTAGAACTTGGGAAGATGAGGCAGGAGAATAATTTGCAAATTCAAGACCAGCCTATGCTACAAAGTGAGACCAAGGCCAGCCTAAACTGCATAGTGAGACCCTGTCTCAAAAAGACAAAATAAATAAATAAGTAAGTAAATAAATAAATAAATAAATAAGAAAAGAAAACTGTTAGAGTTTTTCAGCATGATAAAGGAGCAGAATATAATAAAAAGTAAAATTAGTCTTTATTCCAAGGACATGGAGAGGAGCCCATAACCTGCAGCAGTCTGGGTTTTCCTCTGCCTGGATATGGAGTATATATAACCTTTGACCTGTGGTGGTGTTTAGGGCGGGCATTGATGACATGCAAGGAGCTGATTGGAATTTTCTTTGTGCACACTGGGAAAGGAAAAAGGAAGTTATAACAGGGGAAGGAGGAAGTGACCTTAGTGTAAACATCCCCAATTTGACTTTCCACCGCCATAATGTCTTGTAATTTATTCTAGGGTAAGAACCTTTCATTCCCATCTTTTTATTGTTAGGAAAAGGGTGAAGTCTCTCTCTTACTACTTCCTGCTGAAAGGGGGCACCGTGTTGGGGTTCAGGAAGGTTGATGGGATGATGGCTGATGCCCATGTAGAAGCTGGTACCAAGTGTTTCAGCCAGGACAACTTTATCATTGGTGAATGATCACATCCTAGATTGGAGACACAAAGAAACAAGGTGCTATGAGGCTGGCCACTATCATATTTAAGGACCCAGGAGAGGTAGAAGGAAAGGTGCCGTTGATCTAAATGTGTCGTTCCATCAGGGCCATGGTGAGGTAGAATCTGAAAAATAAGTGTGGGGTTAGGAGGAGTGAAGTTATGAAAGGTAATTACTTTTTTCACCTGAAAGACTAAAAGTTATAAGTATAGGTAGGTAGGATTTGTCTTTGGTCTAGGAGTTGAACTGGAAAGAATAAGAAGCATGAGAAATATAAGACCTGACAGTTGAATCATGTTTAGGAAATTATAGAGTAGGGGTGGAGAGGGCTGTGGCTGTGTCACTATAAGGGAGATGAGAGCCTAGACCCACAGGGGTCTCACGTTTAACTAAACAGCTGAGGGTAGAGAGAACTAAGATAGTTGTTATGTAGAATGGCATGAAGGCAATTTTACACATGATGTGGGGGTCTTTAGGAAAGACTGCTCAGAGTCTAACTGTAAAAAAAAAATTAATAGAATGTAAGGGATCAGGAACCAAATAGGATAACAAAACATGACCTAGCCTGAAAATTGTGGCTGTGGGGCCTTGGTGAGATGGAGACAGGAGATAGGAGATGAGATGACCACTCAGAATGTTTAGAGTCAGGGGAGTTAGGAGGGCACCGCTTAGCTCGAGTGATGTGGAACCAGGATGGCAGTCCAGTGACCTTGACCACCATTGAAGATCTGAGGAAGACCAGGTAGGGGCCACTCCATTTTAGTTGTAGTCCTGTTGAGAGATCTGAGGAATAAAGGGTAGACCATTATCTGACTGAATACTCTGAGATAGACCAAACCTTGTAATGATTTTTTTGTAACAGAACTTTAGTAACTACATCAGCAGTCTCCCTGGTTGTGGGAAAGGCTTTTGTCTACCCTGAAAAAGTACAAACAAAGGTGAGAAGATATTTGAGAGTTTTGTGGTGGGGCATGTGTGTAAAACCTACCTGTCCTGATCAGGAATCTGTCCGCAAAATTGATGAATAGGAAAGGAAAGGGGTGGTATGTGTCTCTGAGGACAGGTTATAATATAGAGATGACAGGTGTAAGTTGTTGAGACCTGAGATAGTCTGAGTCAGTCTACATAAACACAAAGCAATCCTGATAATCAAGGTGTAGGGAGGATGGTTAAAAAAAAGGCATTTTTAAGATCTATGACTGTAAAGTGAGTGGTGGAGGGAGGGATATGAGAGAGCATGATATTAGGGTCTGGCACCACTGGGTGAATTGGGGTAACAGTGTTATTGATTATCTTAAGGTCTTATACTAGATGGCAAGACCGATCAGGCTTGAGTACCTGGAGAATGGGGGTATTGTAAGGTGAATGGGTAGGTTTAAGAAAACCATTGTCTAAAAGGCACTTGATTATAGGTTTAAGTTCCTGTAAATGTTTGGGAGCTGTGGGATATTGGGGAATGCAAGGAAAAATTGAAGGATCCCTGAGATGAATTAAAATAGGTGTGGCATGGGTAGCAAGGTTGTGGTTGGAAGTATCCCAAACTATAGGATCAACCAGAGAAGAAGGGAGAGGAGGGGATGGATTTTGGGCACATTGTGAGGGTGTTTGGAAGACTAGAGCTGTGGGGAAGGAGAAAGTAAAGGTGAAGTTAAGCTTTTGAAGAAGATCTCTACCTTAAAGGGGTGTGGGACATGTTAGAATTGTTAGAAAGCCATGGGTAAAGAAGAGAATTTGGAACCTGCATGGAATGGGCCCTGTATGTAGAGGCTGTGTAGGCTGGCTTTCACCACCCACTATAGAGACTGAGGATTTAATACAAAAGCCTGAAAACTCAGGAAGAACATTATATATGGCTTCCGTGTCTACAAGTACAGAGAATGTCTTACCTGAGACCTCCAGTGAGACTTGGGGCTCTGAGAAGGACACCTTAATGGGGACTGTGGGCCTGAGCCCCATCAATCTTCAGCAGCAATTCCAAGTAGATCAGTCAGTGATGAATCCAGTGAGATCTCCTGTGAGGGCAAGGAGTGAGAGAATGGCTTACTCACTCTCTGGTGGCTAGGACAGTTGGACTTCCAATGGCCCTTGAGATTGTAGAAAGGGCACTCTCTTGCCCAGCGTTCTTTTTGTCACACTTGAAGTATGGTCCAGGAGTCTCAGTTTACCTGTCTCAGAGCTCTAGATGTCACTGCTAAAAGATCAGATTATTATTTTTCTTTTGATTTTTATCTCTGTTGTTGAAAACATGAAAAACCATATTAAGAAGGTCTCCCTGTGGGGTTTGAGGGCCAAGTTTAGCCTTTTGTCTTGGGATCTGGCCCACAGCAGGAGGTCACAAGACATTTGGTCCCCTGTGCTGGCTACGTTAAGGCCCCAGCCTGTCTACAATATTTGTCTAACTATTTAAGGCCCTGCCTATAATATTTTAACTGACTTAGCTGCCTGTAGAATTTTTCCTCTGAAGAAGTAACCCAAACTGCCATGAGGGATAATGGGCGATGACTGATCTGGCTTCTCCAGGCTGAAGGGGTTTGAAGTCATTGAACGGCAGTCAGGGATACTCTGCAGAGCTTTTAACTAGTGGCCCTCGGTAGATAGCAGGCATTTTCATCTTGGGTAGGTGTACAGCTTTAAGTCTAAAGGAGACAAAGGCAAACAATCAATTAAGTAAGCAGGAGTCAAATAATAGAATCAACAGGGTATTTATGAGTATAATTTTAGCAATGGCTTCCCATAAGGAGGATAAGGATAAGGTCCAGGGAATTTTAGAAACTGACATGTCAAAAACAAATGGGGTATCTGAATACATATTACAGTACTAAGGAGACTGAGTCAGTAGTAAAAATAATGCACCAACACAAATAAGCCCAGGATCATGGGGCTTCATTGGAAAAGTAACCAATGATTTAAAGCAAAATTAACACATATACTTCTCAAGCTTTCCCAAAAACAATGACAAGAAAATGCTTATGTTATAACAAAAAAAAAAGCAGATCACTATCCCTGAGGAATACTGACACAAAAATCTTAAACAAAATACTTGCAAACTTGACTGTAACAGTATATAAAAAACTAGGGTTAGGGATACAACTGAGTCATAGAGGATGCCTAGCATTCCCCAGTCTTTGGGAATTATCCCTAGCACCACAAATACATACACATATGTGTGTTTGTGTGTGCACGTGCGTGTGTGAAGATATACAAATACAGAATGCACCCTCATACACCCACAGGTATCATTGTTTATACCCTTACCTGCTACACACAGCACGGCTCTTGAAACTTTAGAGGGAGGACAGTTGGGGATGAAGAAGTCAGGAATCCGTATACAGAAAGCTGGGTCAGATGGAGCCCTCTCTCCTGATGGGAGAAAAGGAACTGCCCAGCACCTATGGTTTACTGAGACAATCAGCATAGGAATAAGTTCATGGAGAGTTTAAGGGAAGGGTAGGATCTGAGACAGGAAGAATAGCTGCTAAACAGAACAACATGTCTTGGTGGCTTTATAGGAAACTAGAGAAAACCATTACCTCAAGCGAAAGCCAAGTCACTATGTGCCTCAGCTCCCTGAGCTGTGCACATTTCCCATGGGGCCCAGCCAAACTCATGAGAAGCAGTGGCTTTGCTGGACATGCCAAGGGCCAGACAGCTTCCTTCCCAGCACTCACCTTGTAGAAATTATTGCTGCACTACCACGATGCTTCAAAATATAAAAAACATCAAGGGGCCGATCTATGAGTTTGTACCTGACCAAGGGGCAATGGAGACGCAACACAAAGAGACACAGAGCACCCTGTGGGAGCCAGGGTGCTCTGTCTCCCTTGGACAAAAAACCTTGAAGGACGGGTACATTTTAGCTTTATTCACTCAGACACGGGCACAGGCAATAAGAGTAAAACAGCATTCATCTGTCCCCTACCTCCCATGGTGCATATCGGAGCAAACAACCTCAGCTTTATTAGCTTTTCCTGGAGCAGGGCAGCGCGCTCACACCAGCTCTCTCTAGTGCTCACTAAAGAGGTCAATTAATGCCTTAATCCTCCTGTCCGGTTTCCCACCTAAAAAGTGACCATTGTACAACACCACATTAACAGGACCAAAGGAAAAAAACCATATGATCATATCAACTGCTACAGAAAAAGCATTTAACATCATTTCATACATATTCATGGGAGTAGCATATACAGGCCCTGGCTTCAATCCTCACAACTGAAGGAAAAAATTACCCCTCAGCCAGTGGACCCTGCCACCATCCAGCATCCGCAGATAGTATTTCTTTACATTCTGAGAGCTTAATAAAAGATCTAAGTTCAAAGCTGTCAGGACTGACTACTGAGTGGTATCACTTTTCTACAATAAAGTCCAAAGTTATGTGAAACCACTGTCAGAGCCATGGGTACAAAGCTCAGTAACCAAAACAAAGTGACGTGGCTACGAAGTAAGATGTACCCAGTAACAGAGAAAGGCTTAGGAAAAACACCCTGGACAATGACATGCCACATATCAACCTTTCAGTCAATGACAGGCCATATATTGGGAGTACTTTAAGACTATAATGGATCTTAAAAATCCTTACTGCCCAGTAGGGTGACCTCATATTATCCTGGTTCAATCCCCTAAAACACCGAGGACAATAAGAAGCTGTCCTGGTTGGGAGCCTAGGAGAAACAGGCTCTTCCCTCGGGCCTCCAAGCTGAGCAGGTTACACCACCTATGTTCGTAGCAGTCCATGTTTTGGCAGGAGAAGGAGATTGTGTTCTCCAAAGGCACTCCTGACATTAATCATTTGACTGAAAATGGCCCAGTGATTTCCAATTAGGCTGCCAAAACCATTCCATGGGTACAGAACAGCCTTTTAAGAAATGGTGCTGGGAAACCCATGTATCCCTGGGTACAAGAATGAGGTGTAGTGCTCAGCTGGCACCACACACAAGCATTGTCTCTAAATAGATCAAAGAGCTGCAAAGATGCACGAGTGCGACTATAGGGAGGGCAAAAGCTTCATCAAGTTGGGCTTGGCAGTGATACTTTGGATGGGATACCAGTGGCACAGGCAAGAAAGGAAAAATAGATTAGACTTCATGAATAATACAAGTATTGTCCATCAAAAGTCACCATCAACAGAGGGAAAAGCCAGGCTATAGAATGGAGAAAAATAACTATTAGTCACAAATACAAAAAAAATTAATATCAGAAATATTACACAACAACTAAAATGACATCATTCAATTTAAAAATGAGCAGAGTCTGAATTGACATTTCTCCAAGGAAACCATACAGTGAGACCCATGGGCACATGAAAAGATGCTCAATATTGCTCATAATTAGAACAACGGAGATGAAAAACACACCGAGATGCTGGTTCACACCCAACCTGATGGTTTTTATCAAAGAACCACGGAACACAAGGGGAGGCAGGTGCGGAGGCTGTGACTCTCAATGAGACCGTCAGATGGGAAAGGCACCGTGTGGGACACAGTAGGGGGCTTCTCACGAAACTAAAGAGAATTCTCATGTGACTCAGAAATTGCCCTTCTCAGTTCACACCCACGAGAAGTACAATGTGTTTTCCGAAGGTCAGTGCACACCAGGACCACTGCAGCATCTTTCACTGTGGAAGAAAAATGGAGGCACCATGAATGTGCATCTTCAGAGGGCTGGATAAAGAAAACTGGGGCAGCAGCCCCCCTCGGAGGTGGGAGGACATCACAAGACCCCAGCTGGTTCCTATCTCTGCAGATACAACCGATTCATTAAACACATTGCAGTGCCTCCTACACATAGGCACCAGGGAAGAAGGGTGATGTATAAATCAAGCCCAGGGAGAACAATTATAACAATATGCCACAACGAGTGTATAGGAATGCGGTCTCTCAAATAGTGTCTCTCACTGTGCTGCACACACTTCTCCTTGGTGCCTGCTGTGTGCTGATCAGCGCCCCCTGGTGAGAGGAAGTCAGGTGAGGGAAGGCACTGTGCCATGGCCTTAGGCTGCTCCTGACTTTTTAACTTCAGCCCAGCACTGGGACAGGGCAACAGCTGCTCAGATAACCAAGAAACCGACAGGTCCACTGCCAACATGGCAGGAAGATAGAAATTCTTCCTGCCGGACAGGAAATTCACATCCTTAGTGAACTTCGTGGACTAAAATTAAGGAGATTAATTGGGCTCATCGGTGTGGCTCACAATTAAAAATTCACAAGTTATGTATTTCTGAAATTTTCACATAAGATTTTCATAAGATGCATTGTCACTTTTAAATGAACCCAGGAAAAGGAAACGCGGGAATGAGAAGATGACTGCATATTCACCCAATGGAAAGTGGCTCTGCCTTAAAAAGGGTTGAAGTACCGCTGTGTGCTGAAACAGGAAGGAAAGCTGAAGACATTCCCTCAAGTGGAATAGTCAGTCACAACAGACACCGTATAGGATTCCGCTTTGATGACTTCCCTATAGTTATCATTTTCACAGATACAGAAAGTGGGATGGTGGTTGCCAAGGGGTGGGGAGGAGGGAACAGGTGCTGCTGTGTGAGGGGCTGCGGGCTTCAGCTTCCGGTGGTGAAGACAGCTGTGAATGGTCAGTGAGCTCTTTGTACATTATTAATACATTTGATGCCACTGAAAAGAACACTGGAAAATGAGTAAGATGAGGCTGGAAGTGTAGCTCATCGGCAGAGTATCCGCTGACTGCATGCAAGGCTTTCAGTTTGACCCTCAGCATGAGCAAAAGAGAAAAAAATAGTAGAGGAAGATGCTAAAGTTTTGGTAGACATCATTCCACAATGAAATGAAAAAATATGGATATACATACGACTGTGAGCATTTTGCTGCAGGAGCCCGGGGCAGGATTGTACTTTAGTCACCATGGGAGTCTCCTGAATTGGACCCTGGCTGTGCCAAAGCAAGTGCCTGACTCCTGGTGCCCAGCAGGGAAACTTTCCCTAAGGCTTTTACCAATTCCTCCTGATGAGATGATCCTGCAGGTGCTGTAGGCAAAAGCTCACCAATTATGCCAGCAGCATGGCCTAAGTGGGCCCTGGACTGCCTGAGTATGACCCAGAGTGGAAGGAAATTGAGTCCCTGAATCAGCCACGTCTGTGCACTGTGC
>PVJX010034545.1:0-18862 GCA_004027295.1 Dolichotis patagonum | reverse complement strand
GAACACAAATAAACAACCTGATGCTACAACTCAAACATCTAGAAAAAGAAGAGCAAGCCAAGTCCAAAGCCAAAAGAAGGGAGGAAATTATAAAGATTAGAGCAGAAATTAATGCAATAGAGACTAAGAAAACAGTACAAAGGATCAATGAATCAAAGAGTTGGTTCTTTGAAAGAATAAATAAAATTGATAAGCCCCTGGCCAACCTTATTAAAAAAGGAAAGAAAAAACTCAAATTCATGCAATAAGCAATGAAAAAGATGAAATTACCACAGACTCTGTGGAAATACAGAAGATCATCAACACCTATTTTGAAAACCTCTACTCTCATAGGTTCGATAACACTGAAGAAATAGACAGATTCCTAGATACATATGAACTACCAAAGCTGGATCAGGAAGATGTAAAACTGCTGAATAACCCAATTTCTATTAATGAAATTTAAAATGTAATTAAGACCTTGCCAACAAAGAAGAGTCCAGGCCCAGATGGATTCACTGCAGAATTCTACAAGAAATACAAAGAAGACTTAATGCCGACACTCCTCAAACTCTTCAATGAAATTGAAAGGGAAGCAATTCTTCCTAAATCATTCTTGGAAGCAAATATTACTGTAGTACCAAAACCTGAGAAAGACCCAACTAAAAAAGAGAACCATAGACCAATCTCCCTAATGAACATAGATGCAAAAATTCTCAATGAAATATTAGCAAACAGGATGCAGCAAATCATCAAGAAGATTATACACCATGACCAAGAATCTCAAGAATGCAGGGATGGTTCAACAAATGTAAATCAACAAATGTAATTCACTATATCAATAGAGCCAAAAGTAAGAACCACATGATCATCTCTATAGATGCAGAAAAAGCTTTTGATAAAGTACAACACTCATTCATGATAAAAATCTTACACAGAATTTAATAGATGGTCTTTACCTCAATATGATAAAGGCCATCTATGACAAACCTAACAACCAGCATCATATTAAATGGCCAAAAACTGAAAGCCTTTACCTTAAAATCAGGCCTAAGACAAGGATTTCCCCTGTCACCGCTCCTATTCAACATAGTACTGGAAATACTAGCCAGAGCAATAAGACAGGAAAGAGAAATAAAAGGAGTAAAGATAGGAAAAGAGGAAGTTAAATTATCATTATTTGCAGATGATATGATACTTTACATAGAAAATCCCCAAAACTCCATTGAAAAAATCCTAGATATAAATTCAGCAATGTAGCTGGATACAAAGCCAATACTCAAAAATCAATAGCATTCCTATACATTAAAAACAAAAATACTGAAAGACAGGTAAGAGAAGCCACACGCTTTACACTAGCATCCAAAAAAATGAAACACTTAGGAATTAATCTCACAAAAGAAGTAAAAGAGCTATGCAGAGAAAATTATAATACCCTGAAAAAGGAAATGGAAGAGGACCTCAGAAAATGGAAAGACATCCCCTGTTCATGGATAGGAAGAACAAACACTGTGAAAATGGCCATTCTCCTAAAATTACTATACAGATTCAATTCAATCCCAATCAAAATACCACTAACATACCTCATAGATCTAGAGAAATCACTCCTAAAATTCATCTGGAACCAGAAGAGACCTAGAATAGCAAAGGCAATTCTAAGCAGCAAAGGCAAGGCAGGAGGCATCACAATCCCTGATGTGAAATTATACTACAAAGCTACAGTAATAAAATCAGATGGTACTGGAATACAAACAGACCTGAAGATCAATGGAATTGGAAGATACAAACACAACCACAAACTCAGTCAACGACCTTATCTTTGATAAAGGGGCCAAACATGTTTGCTGGAAGCATGACAGTCTCTTCAACAAAAGGTGCTGGAAAAATTGGCTGTCCATATGCAGAAGACTAAAACAAGACCCATGTCTATCACCATACACTAAACTAAAATCTAAATGGATCAAAGATCTAAATATTAAAACAGAAACACTAAAACTGCTGGAAGACAAAGTAGGTAAAAACCTCAAAGATATAGGGGTAGGAGGAGAATTCATGAACAAGAACCAAAGTACACAAGAAGTACTTCCCAGAATCAATAACTGGGACCACATCTTATTAAAGAGTTTCTGCATGTCAAAAGAGGTTTCCAGCAGAGTGAAAAGAAAACCCACAAATTGGGAAAAAATCTTCATGGACAGCGCCTCAGACAAAGGACTTCTCTCTAGAACTTATAAAGAATTTTTAAAAAATCAGACCCTCAAAATTCAAAGACCCAATCCAAAAATGGGCATCTGAAATGAATACACAATTCGCAGATGAAGAAATACGAATGGCAAATAAATACATGAAAAAATGTTCATCATCATTAGTCATGAGAGAAATGCAAATTAAAACCACACTGAGATTCCATCTCACTCCAGAAAGAATGAACCAAATTAGAAAACACTACCAAGAACAAGTGTTGGAGAGGCTGTGGGGAAAAAGAAACTCTTCTGCACTGTTGGTGGGAGCGTACACTGGTGCAACCACTGTGGAGGTCAGTCTGGAGATTCCTCAAAAAGCTGGGTTTGCAAGTACCATTTGACCCAGCTATTCCACTTCTAGGCATATTCTCAGAAGATCTGAAAACATTATACCACAGTGATATATGTGCACCCATGTTTATAGCAGCACAATTTGTAATAGCCAGATCTTGGAAACAACCTAAGTGCCCATCAAATGAGGAATGGATAAAAAAGTTGTGGCATTTTTATACAATGGAGTACTACTCAGCTATAAAGAATGATCACATTGAGATATTTATAAATAAATGAACACAACTTGAGACCATACTCATAAGCAAAATAAACCAGACTCGCATGTGTAAATACGTTATAGTCTCCCTAGTATGAGAGTTGATAAGAGTATATAAGAGTTTATGGTAAGCATGAGTCCCCATCTCATAGCTTTGAAGCCTTTCAATGTTTTCATTTATCAGTGAAAGGTTTTATTCTGGTTTGTTTGACTATATCATGCGTGGTGGTATGAACAGCTGTTTTGAAGAAAACAAAACATTATGACAGCTACTGATGATTTAATATCATCCTTCTTAGAAGTCCTACCATGCTTCTATTCTTCTACTATCATTGGTTCTATTTATCACATTGTGTCTTATTGGGATTTGAATATGTGTGATAGTATAAACAAATTTTTTTATCGCAAATGAGATATTATAGTACCCATTGATCATTCTCTGTTATTTGGTTCAGAATGCCCTGTAATTCTTTCACTCCTTGAATGGTTTTATACTATTTTGTTATGTTTGATATTATTGTATTTGAAACTATGCTCAACTATAGCAGAGAAAGACATATTGTGATAGCTACTGTTAATGTCTGGTTGTCTTACTGTAAAGTACTGTGTTGCCTATGTTGTCCTGTTCTGATCTGCTCTGTGCTGCCCTCTTTTGTTTCATTCTCTTTAAAATTAATTAAATAAATAAATAAATGGAAAACTCTTGTAGCATTTTCTGACAGGTTTTTTTTCTGTGTTTTCCTCCTTGAAAATGATAATGCTTGTAATTTCTTCCTCCATGGGTCATCATAAGTATCAAGTCAATAAATATGTGTAAAGTGTCATATAAATGTTTATTGACATATATCTATTTTTCACCAAACACGTAGAAACCCCATCAACCTAGGAATTTAGATTTTGATCTGATTTTTCTCTAAAGATCCCCCATTGTTCTCTGACTCCTGTCTACTATTCCAGTGCCACAAGTCAGTGCCAAGTACACCACCCCTTTCTCTCCATTATCCTGAATCGGGCCTGAAATGCTCTTTTCTGCCTCCTGTCTGTGTCATGTGAAACTGATGTAATATTGTTCAGTGCGCCTTTCTCTGTTAGAGCTCACATTCATTTTCTCTCGGGTATCAAGCATTTTGATCATAGCTGTATCATAAAACTCAATGCAGCATCTATGTACTTTTTCCCTTTGATGCCCTTGCTGTCCAAAGACATTTAAGATTTTACTTTTCAGGTCACAATGTCGCTAGTGTGTTTGTATATGCTGCTTTATTTATTTCTCATAACTCCATATAATATATTATTTTTTCCCAGTTCATAAGGCAAAAAAATAAAAAAGGTGTGAACAGTAAATTACTGAACATGGTCACTTAAGATAGAATTGATCAGGCCTGTTATTCTGCCTGATAGAAATTTGTTTTATTACTTGCCAGATGAGTTCTTTTTGTGAAATTACTTAAATATTCACAACTTATATAAAACGCAGGCATAAAATACATTTCAAAAAGCCATAGCCTCTCTCCTTCTTTACCATGACGTACATGAGGAACTTTCTTTTAGAAAGGACCTGTGTGGAAGTTGTGTGAAAGAGAGAACTTAAATGGCGAATCAGCAAGGAATCATAAGATATGTGAGTATGTCAACTCCCCACTTTGAGAATTTCCCACAAATTTAGGAAAATAAAGCCTTCTAATTGATACTTGTAAACTCAAACTCATACAGTCTAGTCCTAGCCCAGCTAATAAACACAAATGCAAAATCACAACAGAACAGTAACTCGAAGTGTTGAGATACACATTCTCACAAGAAACACTATACATTGCTTGACAATTCGTGTAAGTTCCGAAAAAAGCATATTCTTCTGCTTTTCAATTCCAAATTTCTGTACATTATTAACAGCATATGCTGCTATGTAATAATATCTATTCAAAGATATTATAAGTAACATGGAAACCTGAGCAAACAGGATTTTGTCCATTCTAGTTCACTGATGATGACTTTTCATAAATAAGAGTACTAACTATTTATAGTACTACTGTAGCTGTACTGATGACTAGTATTTGTGCATCCAATGAATATATGTTAAATAAAAGAAAAATTGTGAAGAAAGGTATAAACTTTATTTATTAAATTAAACAGGCAGACCAGGGTAGTATTTATCAGCATACTCTACAGTTACACTGATTTTAGTTTGAATACTCTTTCAAGTATTCTTGGAATAGATTTGAGCAGTCACTTTGTCTTTACCAGAGAAGCATAGTGATCTGAATACTTGAGTTGATGATAGACAGATCATCACCAGATGTTTACAGAAAACATCTGTAAACATTAAAGTACACAGTACCGTTAGAAAGTCTAAGACTCGCTAAACGCTATATTGTGTTTGTATGACTATGCATAAAGTATAAAATAAAATATTCAAATAATGTACACTATTTTATAACTGTTAATAATTCAGCTTGAGGTACAAATCAATATTTTCCCCAAAGAAGTTTAAAACATATCTTAAAATATAAAAGTTATATAATTTAAAAATAATTTTTCTTATTTTATTATTATTATTATTATTATTATTATTGGTATATTTTTGGTACCAAGAATCAAACTCACAACCTCACATTTGCCAGGTAGGCACTTATGCAGTGGAGCTAAATAACCTTTTTTATTTTAAAATTCTCAATTTGAAATTTAATTTATCATGTTTTCACAACTACCGTTCTTGTTACATTACACTATGAACGTATTGCAGAAAAAGTAACATAATATGTATCTGGCTTTCTATATTAAGAGTGAAATTTGTTTGCTATCAAAATGACCTTCAGCTTTTGGAATCCAAGAAACTGGAGTATTTATGCAGCTTTGCAGATAAAATGAGAAACCAGGGTTCTGTTTGCCACCAGAGAAAATACCTTGTTTTAGGAGATTATGATTGAGCATCCAAGTATGTGGAAGAGAGAATTCACAAATTGAAACACACTTTCTTGGCACACTGACCCGTGGATATTTGCTGACTGCAGGAAGCCACTGGTGGAGTCTCCAGTACCAAGACATCCTGGGAGAGCCGGTGGTTCTCACAGTGAAGTTCCCCAGGTGCTGGCCTGCAGCCCACGGGCTCTGGACCTCAGGCTTGTCAACGCGCCTGTGTGATAGGGCTTAGAGATGCCAGCTCATACTAGCCGAGCTCACAAGAGCAATGTTTCAGAATGGTGTGCCAATAAAATAATTCATAATAAACAAAAATGGAAATGCAGAACATGCTGAAGTATTGCATATTAAAAAATTCTTTTCCTAGTGAAAAATCACATCTTTTGGAAAACAAATGGTATTTGTCCTTTAATATCCATTGCCTCTACTTTTTATGAACTCAGAACTCTAACTTCCAGATAAACATAACATCATTCAGCTAAGGATATTTGTGCAGCTACAGCTGGCCTTGTTTCCAAGTCCTTATCATTGCTTCTAGAGGTGTACATGTGAGGATTTCCTGAGAATAGTTCTAAAGATGTAAACCCAGGGGGACTGAATATAGGCTGGCAGAAACCAGGCAGCCACTCTACTCCAAATGACTTAAATCATATGCTGACACTGTCCGGAAAAAAATTTGTATTCTAGAATCCCAAAATGTGATGTCTCATTAGTAGCTTTCCACTGTTTTGGTTTGCATTGCTTTGATAAAGAAGTAAGCGTCTACCTTTAAGCTATTGATGCTTTTTGTTATAAATTGCCAAATCAGTTCCCTAATCAATAACAGTGACAAAAATTAAGTATAGTAGAAGCTGACAGCAACACCATCAGGTCATAGCTAATGCCCCAGTGACTTCACCACATAGAGATATATAGATTGGCGAGACCCAGCGCTGGGTAAAGGCCACAGAGGATGGGCGTTATGTCTGAAGGAATATGAGAAATCCAAAAGATAAATCCAGATTGATGAAGGAAAGCATGGATATTATTAGCTAGGTGACTTGACATATTATTCTAGGTTCTTTGAAATTTTGAGACACAGTGACACAATATAACAATGAGGAAATTTTGAGGTCCATTATAGATTCTCAAGTCATGAAATGACATTTTTTCACTTGTCTGCCACCCCATTTAATATCCTGATGCTTCTTAGAGAAATAAGTACAAAGAGGACACCTAGAAATACTACAGACAATGACAGAGGTGCATTATATAATGTCAGTTCCTTTGAGTTCATAAGACGAAAGTTTTTATATAAAACATTACTCCCTCAGAAAGAGCATACATTTGTAAGTTTCATTCTCAAACTCTCAAAGTTGGGAGATGACTCATAAACGCAGGTAGCTTCAGCCTAGAATAAAATTTTGTTCCCCATTGATGATTAGTAGTTTAAAAAATAGGAGAACTTAAAAGTCACAGATAAAAATAGAAAGAGGAAATGAAGACTATAAGGATCAATGATGAAAATTAAATTTTTGTCCGGGAATTAAGCACCTTCCCTGTTGGGATTTTTAAGCTGTTCTCTACAGAAAATCCATCTGAGTTAGAAGCATTTAACTATTCTCTGTCTCTGCCTTTCTAAAGCAAATACCTTGTGATGTAGTTAGTTTATGTCCGCTCAAGTCTCTACTTAAACTGCTTACACAAGACAAAGAAAGATAAGCTCAGGATGGAGTTTATTCTGCTATCTCATTTTTCTCTTCCCTCATCACTTCGAAATTCCTCAAAATCATCTCCCAGCGAAATACTGCTATTGTTTTATCAGTGAAAAGTTTCATGCATTTGACAGCTATTCAAAACTGCTTAGCAGGGACCAGATATATATTGTGCTACCATATATAATAGAAATGGGCATTTGCTTTAATTACATGACATCCTCTGGTCTCATTTAATATTTGAGAGATGTTATTTGCTTTCTAAATCATTTTTCCAGGTTGGCTCAGCTGCAGTGTGATGTGTTGACTACACACAGAATTGTTCTGCTTCTAAACCTGTGTTCCCCAACTTTGATAAGTCTAGAAGCCATATTACCGCTGCTTTTTGTTCACTGGAAAGGAGAATCTACAGTAACATAGACTAAGGTTACATGTACAAAGCTCTTAATTCTTCACCCACAAAAACACACAATTATTTTCTTAGAGAGTACAGACAACTGTAGGAGATCGGCAGCCACTGGAAGATTTAGAGTTTGTACAATATAATCACAACTTTGTTTAAGCAAGTTCACTCTGGCTGTTGTCTTGATGGCAGATTTGAGGAAGGAAAACATAGAAACAGGGAGATGCGTTACATTGCTGCTTCAGTATTTGTGAATGGAAGCAATTAAAAATAGACATGGCTACAGTTTTAAGGCAAGCAGAGTTTTCTAAAGAATTGAGTTTATTGGATGAAAGGTAGAGACAAGATAGAATTCAGTTTCAAACCTAACTGAAAACTGCCAGTGACGGAATAAAAAGGGCAGAGGCAGAGACTGCTGTGCTTATGGGGCCCAGCATGGATCAGGGACTCAGAACGTGCGAGGACTGAGGTGGACTTTTCACATGCCTGTGGCCATATTGCACAGAGTAGCTATGAGATCTGAAATTCAAGTAGCATGGAATTGATAGTCCAAGTACAAAAATAGCATTTAAAGCAAGAGGGTAAATTCAGTCCTTTTCCACATGAATCTAGCTAAAATGAGGAGCATCAAGATTGTAGACACATTGCTATGAGTGCTGCACCAACTTGTGGAAGCAACAGAAGACGCAGCTATAGAATCTACTCTGCAGGAACTTGAGTCCAGTGAAGGTTCATTTACAGGCTTTTGTGCTAACTACATTCACGTTTAGTAAACATGTGCAGACATTTTATCAGGAACAAAACCCCTATGCTGTATTACTCATTACTTCAAGCAACAAACAATAATTTTAATACCCTTCTAGTGTCAGTTACTGTCTTACAGGTAGAAAATTAAGATAAATTTTCAAAATTCCTACTCTAAATAATATAGTCCAGAAGTGAAAAACTGAGTAAAATAGAAAAATAAATTGCAGCCAATATCAACAAAATATTTATCTACAATGTAAAAGAAGTACCATTTTCCAAAACTTACACATATTTGCTTTTCTAACTTTCAGCAAGCCCAGGAAGGAAGTTGGATCTGAAGCTATGAAAACAGGCTTCACAATCAGAGCTTTGAGACCCCCTTCCTTTACTGTACCTCATTTTAAATGCCTCCTGAGGACCTCTGGTAGCCCGGAAATATTTGCATCCTTTATGTAGAAATTCAGCTTACAAGGGACATTTAGTTACTGTACCAGTCCCGAAAGGTACCTAACTATTTTCCATTCTGAAATCAAATGACCTTGAATGCCACCAATCCAACCCCACAGATAGGAAGAAGCACTGTCATTCTAAATAATATTAAAAAGTTCCATAAGATTAAAAATTCAGGAAAATATTGGTGAAATTGCTTACATGTGTATATTAGAGCTTTTACCTTCTAAAATCGTTGAACACCAAGCTGCAGTCTTCACAGTGAAAATTGTAACGCATAAACTCAAAAAAGTTCCTTCCTTCCTTCCTTTGAACACCTCAGTCAATATGAGGAGCCATGAAGAAAAATTCAGTATACTCCAACAGAACAGGGTCACAAAATCATTTGCTTATTTGGAAACAATTTCATTGTCACAAAAGACAAAGAACAAGTGAACACAGGACTTCTACAATATGCAACATCCAGAATTCATGAGAACATGATATGAAACAATACAGTGAAATCCAAGTCACCTGTCTCCTCACCCTGTAGCCCTAGCTCGATGGTTAAGCTTACTTGTCACTGACTGGGCTGGGCAGTGAATGTACACTTTGCAATAGTTTAAGGGGTAGCAGATGAATTGTGCTACATTTTTTGTTTTTAATTTCTATATATTTTCTATGTTCCCACCTTTCCTTTGGTAAAAGTGCACTTCTGGATGTACCGAGTGGGTCGTGGAGAGGAGGCCTTGGGGACTCCGTGTGGGCCTCACCCCTTCCTCTCTGCCACCCTCCCTCTGATCTGCTTCCTAGCCACCTAAGGGGCAGCAGCACGGCTCCTCCACATCCTTCTACAGTGCTGTTTGTGTGGACTGAGTCTCCTGAAACCCTAAGTCAAATCAAAATTCCCCTTTACGTAGTATGTCAACAGGAAAAGTAATGACCTATTTCTTTCCTAAAGTATTCCTCGTAAAATAATTGTGCGAAGAGCACATTTTATTGAAAGATAAGTGAGAATCAGAATAAAGTCAATTACAACAAATTATTGAAAAATAGAAGTATAAAAAGTTAAATGTATAAAATGACTATACATCAAAAGGAGAATCATAGCATAAAATTGATGTCAAATAAACAGTTCTATATACTAAATAAATTATGGACAATAAAAAGCAAATCAGCACATTGTATTGAAATGTCCTAAATATCTATAGCCACTCTGTGTCAATTAAAAATGTATTCAAATACAGTTCAGGAATAGAAAGACAAAAATAGCAGTTGATACAATCCAGAAAAGAATTAAATAGAAAATCAATACAGTGATGTGGCTATCTCATAAACAATTTGAAAAAAATACAAGAAGTCACTCCTAAGACTACAGATCTATAAATGAAAGTCTTTATGACATCAAGCAGAATACTGTAAATTAGAAGAAAAAAATAAGATGCAGTCTTGCCTGTGTGCACCTATAATCCCAGAAGAGCAGAGATCAAGTCAGAAGGATCATGAGTTCGAGGTCAACCAGGGTTGTACAGAGAGTTCAAGTCTGACCTACACTATACAGAACTTGTTTCAAAAGAAAGCAACAAGCAATGAAGTAATGATAGGGCAGGGAGGAAATAAATATAAATTTTTAAAAAGATATACTAGAATATATTTGTTATGCATAAAATAAATGATCAAAAATAGTAAACATAAATCTTAAAAATGAATATTCGGATTTGCACAGGGTTTGATAAGATAGGGTAAATGTTTAAATTCAAGGTAAATATTACACTAAAGGATTCATTGCCATTAATTCAGCTGAAAACACTGTCCTTCCCTCAAACAGACTTTTTCCATCGTTCTTGTCACTGTCTGAAGCAATTCTGGAAGTCCTCTTTGGTGAGGGACTTCAGATGCTCCCTAGCAGCATCAAGGTCCAAAATCAATACCAAGTGTTTGCCTTTCTTAGCCATTTTGACCTTGGGAAGAGCCAGAAGTCACATGGTACCAGATCCTGTGAATAAGGTGACGTTTTCCTTGGTTGGAAATCACTGCAAACATTTTGAATCGATTCAGGACATCGAGGCAGCCATGAAAAGAGACAGAACCAACAAGTCTTTGTGGAAAATGGTTTGTGTTTGAAATCTAAACAATTATGTTTTACGTACAGAAATTTGTTGAAAATTAAGTATATTTACATATATGGCTAATGCAAAATAAAACAGCTGTGGGGACTATGTCCATAGGATACAATGCATTTGTGTCATATATGAGCCAAAGCCAGAAGTGAGAAACTCAGAAGACAACCTAGTGTCAATTGGCTTATTTTCTCATTTTTCACTCCAGAGTCAATAATACTGTTTAAAACTTACAGATCAAGGAGACATTTAAGCATATATTTTAAATTTCTGTGCATCAACGTAGAAATAGACTATATAATAAAGAAAGATGCATTAAAATTTCCAATGCATGAGAAAATACGATAATTTTAAAAAGTGAAATTAGATAAACAAAAAATAAGACAATTATGAAAATAACAAAAATATTACTTTCTTTGGAGATGCTATGTCTTTTACATGCTAATCAAGTGCTCTTTCACTGAGATATATTCCAAACCCCAAATTATTCTTTTTGATACAAGGACAGTGGTAGAAAATTGTTGCAGATACCATATGACCCAAAGAGTTAAACAATTTTCTATCTTGCCATTTAGAAACACTTCTAGCCACTGCTTTACTCTAGTACACATATATTAGAAACACTGAATATTTAAATGCCGTGAATCATTACTCCCCATATATTGTTGCATCAAAATGTACAGATTGAAGGCCCTGGTAAGAGAAAACATAATAATGAAAAAAAGAACCTTATTCAGTGTTGGGATCCAACCCCTGGCCTAGTTCGTTCTAGGCTGTCATTTTATACTTGAACTCCAACGAAACCATGAAATTATAATCTGAATAGGTAACTAGCCTATCCACCTTCTTCCATGGGAATCGAAAAGCAGAATATAAGGAAGCATGTAGCAAATTTAAATGTGGAAACTAACAAAGCAAATCTAATAGCCCAATTTAAAACAAAGCATGCACAGGTACATTAGATAGCATTAGGGAACATAGACCGACCCAGTCAAGGGCAATCTGCTATTAACAACAGCTAAAATTTCATTTCTGAAACTATCATAAAGGTACACTTTGTCATACAAAAAATGTGCATAACAAGACATCCTTTGAAATATTGTTCAAAAACTCAAGAAATAGAACAAAACTGGAAATAATATAATCGTTAATCAGGAAAAGAGTGGCTATGATCTTTGAAATAGGCATTTCAAGGACATTAGAAACAATGGCAAGAACATATATTTCTAGACAGCACCAATTGAAAAGTATAAGCAAACAAAATTAAAATCATTAACATATACACACACTTAAATGCATGGAAAAATTTTGACAGGTTATCTACAAATATTGGATGAGCTTATCTTTCAGACTTAAACTTAGGGACCTGCATTAGAATTCTTAATTTACACATCTATTGACATTTTTATAATCATGAAACACTGAACTTTCAGAGAAACTAGTGGACTCAGTGAAATGGCCATTGTGCCCTGCTGAATTTCTGTTTTTAGGTTAACGTGGGATGTGCCAGAACCGGCAGGATCACCTCCCGTAGGTTTCATGTGTTTACTTATGGAACTAGTCACCTACCTGAGCATCCCTGGGTCCTTTGGTGGAGGACCACGCCATTGTGACCGACAGCGTTAATTCTCTTGGTGGATCTGCATTGAAAAAGATGAACGCTTCCATTTCCTGCGTTTCACCAGGGAGCTAGGACCAAGAACCAGAACAACTCGCTTGTATAATTCTGTAATATCCTAGCAAGGCATGTCCGAGACAGCTGGCTGCAGGCCTTCGCTTCCTGCGTTCCTTTAATGAGGTGTCCAATTTGGATATCTCATTTCACACTTGTTTTTCCCCACTGCAGGTGGTGTGGTGCTCATCACATGCTCACGTCCCTAAATGTAAGCCCATCGGCACCCACTGACTGTTCTCCTACCGTAGTTTCTGGAAAATGATTCAACAAGAATATTTTTTTAATATGTCATAAATGGTCCTTTTTTTCTTCCAGCTCTTGTGATTTAGTTACCTCTTTTTTTAAACTTAAGAAAACCTGTAATTAAGCAAACAAGGCCTATATTTAACACCCTAATGAAGAAACTATTTATGTAGTGTTCATTAAATAAAATACAGTTAGAGTGTTATATCTCTTGATGCAGATGGAAATAACAATTTTGATAGTGATAATAATTTTGATAGATTGTCATATCTTTCCACATTAGACTGTTACACTAAAGGACTCACAAGTCTCACAGGAATGATTTCAACCACCTCTGAGAAAAAAGGGACTCACTACAGAGTTGCTCCCCTCTGGTATAAAAGGAGATGTGATAGGTAGGTTCACTTTTGCAACTGTGTTTAGTTTTCTTCTCCAGTCCTTGTGAACATACCTGAGTGGGAGCATTAACACTTTGGAAAGAGGACCACTTGGGACTCCACAGCCTCCCACACTGTGGTGGATTTCTGAGGTCATTATGCCTATTGTTATGGTTCAGGTGTGTTTGTCCCCTGTGACACTAATAGTTGTCTCAAAGAGGACTGTCAAGTCTGCCCTTCTTGTCCCAGTGCTCTACAGGCTCTCATCTGCCCATCCATTTCTCCACATCTTGATGCAGCAAGAAGCAGTTTGCAGATGTAGCTGCCTGATACTGAACCACTCAGTCACCAAAGCAAACAACCAAATAAACTTCTGTGCTTTATAAATCACCCATGGTCAGATATGCAGCAGAAAACCAAACTAGAACATCTGCTTGGCTTTTGATTTGGCACACATGAATTGCCTCTGAGGTTTGGGTGAACTGAATACTCTTTAGGAGAAGGTGAAACGCCATTGTGTTGAGATTGTGAAGTCCGTTTTTCAAGGTGTGCATGAGAAAAACCACAGTACAGTTTCAGAGCAACCGTGCAGACAGAAAAAAACGAGTGACTGTGCATCCTTGTGATGAGGCAGGAGAAAGCAGACCTCTAGCCCAAGGTTTCTGACTCTGAATTTCTATTTATAAAGGATGGAAAACAACTTTCAGTTCCACAAAGCAAAATGGAAATTTCATATTCTTTGAACTGTTGAAGTAAATTATCAGTTAAAATTTGATATGGCATCCAAAGATTTTTCCAAAACGAAGTTTTAAACTCCTTTTTCCATTGCTTGATTCTACCTTGTTAAAACTCTCTTCCATGCTGAGACAATCTTACATAGTTTCATGAGGGTAGCCAATATTTCTTGATGCTAAATTCAGGTTAAAGTAAAGAAGTGAGAATTTAAATCAACTTCTAGAAAAGAGATTTTCTCACTGCAATTGGGTTGTTACCAGCTAAATCACATTTCCTTGGAATTCACAAGTTGAAGTCTTTAGCCCCAAATGTAACTGTGCTGGGAGACAGAGCCTTTAGGGAAGTAGCCCAGTATAACTGAGGTTATAAATGAGTTAGAGTCCTAACATGATAGGAAAGAAGAGGAAAATAGCGGAGGGCATGGCCTCCTGCTCTCTAGCCTTTATCTCCTACTTCTCTCCTCCCAGTGTTCACACATAGAAAGATACTGAGAGAAGGTGGGCACTTGAAAACCAGAGTCAGGCATAGTGTTTCATGCCTATAATCCCAGCCTCTAGAAGGCTGGGGCAGAAGGATCACAACTAGTTTGAGTGAAGCCTGTATCGTGAGTTCAAGGTCAGGCTGAACTACATAGCCTTAAAAATTTTTTAAATATAAAATTAAAACCAAGAAGAAGAGGCCTTACTGAAACCAACACTGCTGACTCTCCAAAATTGCCAGAGCAATGACCTCTGTCCTCGGCCCATCCAACTTGTGATATTTTGCTATGACAGGCTGAGCCAAATCATATGAGGAGATCCGATGGCAAGAGGTCTGGTGTCTGCTTCACAAAGGACTAGTTGGTGAGTTTCAGCTTTTCAGTGGACGCCTTGATATTGAGTGTAAAATGTTTATTCCCTGAAATGCCCTAATCTTGCAAGAAAGTACGTAAATTCAAATACTCAAAATATCTTTGTTTTTCCACCCCAAGCAAATATTAAGTCAGTAGTTATCACACTTTAGTGTATGTTACAGTCACTTGGAGAACTTTCTAAAGGAAAAGTGACTGGGCGTTGGGTCAGTCTCTGATCTGATGGGCTGGGACTGGGCCAATGTTTGCATTTCTACTAAGTCACCAGTTGCTGCTGCTGCTACTGCTGGGCCAAACACTACAGTTGGGAGGCCTTGGTTTATGTAATTACCACTCTCTCTGATGAAACCTTGCCTTCTGATCTTTGACTTAGCATTCTCCTGGCTTCCAAATGTGGCTATTGTATCTGCTTTTTTTCCTTAGAAACAGATATGGTTTCTTAACAACGGTGCTTAGCTATCCCGAAGGAGCAACCACCATGAGGTTGCCACTGTTGAAATCAACTTTTCTCCGAACGTAAAACAAAAAGCAAAATCCCTTTCTCACATGTACTAGCCTCATGCTGGTTTTCTATCTTTCATGTTCCTTTGAAGTCACATCTAAAGAGGAAGTCTTTAGAATATTTTGATTCAATTCTCATGTTTCTATTGACACACACCTATCTCACCTATAAAGCTATGTGTCTGTGTGGCATCCCCAAAAGTCGGTCAATCCTAGAATGACTGTGACACTTCATCGTGTGTTTCCCCTTTATAAATCCATATTGTTTCCTGAATGCAAACTGCTGACTATGCACTCATGTTCCCTGACAGTGTTAAGGATCCTTCTCACATCACTGTCTTTGCTCTCCCACACCTCCGACTCAGCCCTCTCTGCAGAAGTGATCTCAAGTGTGACCTCTATTTGAATCTTCTACTAGCTCCATCCCCACCATTCTGAATTCATTATCTCTCTGTTGTGTGCATTCCTAATTCCTCACTGAGTTACAGTTGCATTTTGCCTTATTTCTCTCTCCCTCTGATTACCCAGGGTTGCAGGACATGGATGGTGTGGTCAGTGTATTTATCCTTTGGTTCTCAGAGTCCAGCACAAAAAATAACACAGAGTGAGGACTCCACAAAGTCTTCTTCTTCCTCCACCACATGAGCATCCCATGGTAAGGAAGTGGGTCCATACCTGGAGCGAGCTGTGCAGCCTATCAACTGATGTGCCCAGGGTCCCACTCAGCAGCAGGAATGCATTCCTGAGGATCAGATATGAATGCCGTGTTAGACAACCTCCTGCACTGGCTTCATGGCTCTGGAGGTGAAGTGTGAGATTTCCAAAGTCTTAGTAAAGCTCAGCTACCAATTTTTAAGAGAGCTCACCTTAATCTCATCTTAAGATCCAGTTACTGTAGTAGTACATGAAGTTTTGTAACACATGCAAATTGATGACTTTCAAAAAGCAGAAATAACCTGAATTTATGCATATTTAGTTCAATTACAGCAGCTTATTCTTGAGGCTAGTTTAGGAGAAAGGATAATCATCTGCAGACAAATGTGATTTTGCAGAGAATAAACCTCTTAAGATTAGAGAATTAAGACTGACAATTATATATGTCATTATTATATTTAACTTGTTGGTTAGGGGAAAAAACACATATAATGATGGTGAAAATTACCACTATTTATTCAGGTTATAGTTAGAAATCTCTTTTCTCATATCCTTGAGGAATACCATCTGCCTTGAAGTACTGGAGCTTGCAAAATGTTTTCCACTAACAAGAGCACATTAAATTGATTTGAGTTGTGTGTGTGTTTCTTGAAACCAGAAATGTAATTTCTCTAATTCTATTATCTAATGTGTTTCTGAGGGTTATTTTCTCTCTTTCTCTATCTCCCTCCCTTTCTTCCCTGATAATACAATTGCAGTCAAAGCAGACATCTGGAGTTACAAGAACAAACTGTTTGCCTGTCAACTTTTATTGTGTTCTTGACACTTTGACATATTTTACATTGAATCACTAATATATTGCAGTCATTGAAAAATATTCAGATAATTAGATGAGTAAAAGACCAGTGTCTGTTCCCTATAATTGGGTTTTGGTGGTATCGCAGAGTAGAAGGGAGTTGACATAATCCTATTGCTTGACTAAAAGCCTCTGTACAGAGAAAGAAGTGATCAGTAGAATGAAAACAGAATGGGAAAAAATTGCCAGGTACTCTTTAAATGGAGGACTAATATATAAAATATATAAATAATTCAAAAAAAATTAAACCAACTAAAATTAAAGACCTGGTCAATAAACAGACTAGAGAAACGAACACACACTTTATAGAGGAAAAAATAGAAATGTTTTAACAAACACTGAAAAATGTTCAACATTTATGGCCATTAGAAAAATACAAATTAAAACAACACTATGATTCCATCTTATTCCAGAAAAAATGACAATCATTAGTGCTATAGCTTGTGTCTTGATGTCCCCACAAAGTCTCACGCAATCTTAGATTTTTTTGGAGGTGGATGAATCTAGAGTGTGTGACTGATTCATGGTGCAATGCTGGGATTAAAGATGTGAGTGTTACAACCACAAGAGACAGAAAGGAATTTGTCATTTTTTTTCTCTTTCTTCTCTTATTGCTTTCACTATCTTCTGCCTACCATGAATTGCTGTCCTTTCTCAATGCATTCTAGCCAGCCAATGATGCGCTGAAACTTCTATAAACTGTGAGCTAAATAAACATTTCCTCCTTTAACTCTGAGCATCAGGTATTTTGTCTCAGCAACAAGAAAAGTAACTAAGACAATTAGGAATGCAAACAATGACAAATGCTGGCATGCCTGTGGTGGAAAAGGAGCTATACAATTAGTGGGAATGCAAACTAATATAACCATTATGGAAATCATTAAGACCTAAAATGTATTAGAAATTGTAAAAGTGAAAGGTAAAGAAACTGCTCAAAAGAAAAGAACAACTGAGATAGCAGAAAGGAGAAAAAAGTCTTTTTCCTTCTTTTTTTTCTCTTTTCTGATTACAGATATAGAAATAGATATAGATATTAGATAACTATACTATTACTCTCTGTTAGCTCCTCAGAAATAACAGTTTGTACTTTCATGGTTCAATTGTTTGATCATGTTTTACATGCCTATATCTTATAATCTGAACAATTACTTTAAAGATAACAATATGCAATATATTAACCAGTGTTAATCTATTATTTTGTTTTGAAATTATATATCATTATTTTTATTCTTTCTTTTCTTTAATTGAAATTAGAAAATGTATATTACCCAGGTATTCCCCTGCTAGGTATCTTCCCCAAAGAGTTTAAATCATCACGCAAACATTGCATACTGATGTTAATAGCAGCACAATTTGTAATAGCTAAAACCTGGGAGCCTATATAGCCAAGAGCAGGTGATTGGATAAACAACATGTCATGAGTATATATAATAAACTACTCTGCTATAAAGAATGAAAAATTTAAGGCATGTATAGGAAAATAAAATGCATACAGAAAGTATAATACTGAGCAAAACAAATCAGACACACAAACTTAAATATCATAAGGTATCTCTCTTCTGAGTGAGACAAAGTACAAACACTAGAAGTGATAACGGATGACTGGAAAGGGATAAGGGGACAGATGTGCAAAATGTAAGAGGTACAAAGAAACATGAAGAGGAATAAATATATGCCGTGTACAGGGCCCTAATAATCCCAATCAATGTAAACATTATATGCTATAACATGAGCTAAAACAAACAGAGGAGTGGAGAGCAGGGAGGAAGGAGATTAGAAAAAAAAATAGGCTGTAATATATATGTGTAATCACCCCCCGGGATGATTATAAACTGCATGAATTGCAAACATCAGCTAATCTTAAAGATGAAAGAAGAAAAAGAAGGAGAA